>JAECUM010010040.1:2500-126231 GCA_016617855.1 Megalonaias nervosa
AAGGTGCAGTAACGGAGTCAGAAAGGACGAAATTATTTCTTCTTCTTTCTCTTTAAATAATTTCCATTAAAATAAAAACTACGTGATTAAGAGAATCTCAAATGGGTGATCATTTAATATTAAGAGAAAATAAATAAGTGTCAATATTATTCATTAAATGATTGTGCAAATAATTCCGAAGTCTCCTACGGAAAACAAGTATTTTCCACTTCGTAGTCTTCTTAACCATTTTCGATCACGTCAGAAGCTTTTTATGTTAAATTCTGAAATGCTGTAGACGACTACAGTGGTATGTGGGCAATGATTTGTTAGTATCTGAAAGTCTAGTGGCCTTATAAACATTTTATTATACACCGTTTACTGTATAACTTTGGAGCCTGTAATTGTCCCACTACCTGTTCCTGATCGTAACGTTTTCAAAATTATCACCCATGCTGCACTGTTCAATTTTATTTGTTCTTATCAAGTAACTACAGATCTTTGTATATTATATAGATATTTAGATATTCAGACCTGAAATGATCGTCATTTCCATTTGATATAATGATGTTTTTAACCAGCATTCCACTGTGTTTCTTTCTTAATTGTTGGCAGCTTCCTCTACCTTCATACAAAACGAAACGAAACTATATGCTATAATGAAGACAAATAAGTTTAGCTTTGGAAGTGCAATCTGCACGTCACGCGTTGTATATATGATACAATTATGTGCTGGACTGAAGTATTTACCTCCTTGTGCTACCATACCCTGTTGTAAGGATTTGTGAAATTACCGTACATTGCAATTTTGTTAATTAGTTTACAAAGTTGTTTGCTATAAATTTTTATATAAAAATAATGACTTTAAACACAAGAACAACAATAACAACTGCAGGCAACAAGTGTTTGTATTTTACCTGCTCATCAGTTTTTAAAGTTTTCTCTTGTATTTTAGTAGATGTGTTAGGATGAGAAACCATATAGAGATAATAAGGCATCATCCCTTTTTCGTAAATACTGAAACATCAAATCTTTCCCTCTGAATCTTTCATTCATATATTCGAAAGTATAAGACAGCTTTTTTCTGTATTTCTTCCTTTGGATTTTTTTCTTTTCGTTCTTTCTCAGTTCCATTGGATCAATCAATTTGAACAGATAATTTCTTCTTCTGAATGATAGACAGTTAGATCTTTCTCCACCAATGATCTTTTATTCTTGCTGCCACATGGTTATTTTTTTAAACACACCCATTTTCTTTAAAGTAACAGCTTTATGATGCTGCTGCCTTAATTTATGTTTGCATCCCGAGTTAAACAACTCGCTGTTGGAGTTTAAATTAGAAAGTTAAAATATCTTTTAGTGGGCACGAAGGTTCGATTCTTTTTAAACTGTAAAGAAGAGGTTTAAATTCTTTTCGAAATTCTGATAATAAAGCAAAACATTGGTTGCTTACCTCTTATCCAACGTAAAGATCAAATCGTTATTATAGTGATTCAGATTATGCTTTTATATAGAAACTGATATTCAAAAAACCTTGTATAAGCCTGATTTTTTAAAATATATTTGAATAACATAACGCTGTGAGGTGTTTATTATGCATAAATTGAAGGCAGAAAAGCATGATGGCGCATAATTAAATCCATAAATAGGAACAAATATTTAAGGTGTTATTACAGTTTTATAATTTCCACAAACTCCGTCATTTTTTGTTTTACAATGGCATTAACAAAGATTTTATGTTTCTTGGTGTCTTTTACACTCAGTTTTTCAATTCTTTTGGTCTAAAGTATACCTTTCATCTCTCTGCGTGTTACAATTACAATTGCACTCATCAGATCCAGAGAATGGGATTATCGCTTTTTTTATCTTCCATATCTCCCAACTATTTTCCCAGCTCTTTCTTTCTTTTACTAGCTCTCTTCGGCCCGCGACACTTCGCCTTTGGTTATGAAAATGTACAAAAATCAATGTCTTCCACTCAAAGTCTTGAGTATTTAAACAAACGAAAACTATCAGAAATTAATGAATGTTTTGAAATGAAAGAACTTCACAGTTGTACAGGATGATTATAATGTAGATAGTAAAGCTGTAATGAATGATACTATAAAAAAAAACTGCAACTGATTTTCCTTAAACCACACCGGTGTTGCAAATGAAGGTGTTGCTTCATATGGTGATTCTGGTGTTTCACGCCAAACGTTTCTAACTATATTAGAAAGACACAGGAAAAACTGTTGTTAATGATTTATGATACAGTCTGGTGAAATACGACACTGGGAAACAACGTAAAACGCATTATTATTTTGAAAAGTATGGTTGTAAGTGAGTTCAAATCTCCATGCACTATTGCAGGCCAGAATGGCAAGGAGGTTATGGTCACAATTACCTGGAAAAAGAAGGCAATAAATTTGTGGTTAAGAGATGCAACATAAATATTTTCTGAAACTTTGCTATGTTCAAAGACAACAAAATTATTTTTTGTACAAATTAGAAATAATGTTGATTCGCCACTGTTACTAAAACTATAGCAACTTTAAAATGTTTGTTTTTAAAACTATTCCACAGGGTTTAACCAAATTTCATAAACTATCATGTCCTATAAGACTCATTCAGTTTCATAAACTATCATGTCCTATAAGACTCATTCAGTTTTGTAGAAATAATATGTTGCGAAATATGGACGAAGAAACAAAGATGGAGAAACCTTCAATTGCTTTCATAACCGTTCGACAGATTTGGAAGAAATGTAGACAGCAAGCATTCTACTAACCCAAAACTATTTAGCCTACTGCTCTTACATTGGACTATTTCTTAGGCAGATGTCAGCCCGATGAGCGATCCCAATCCCAACTGGGCCTCTTATTAGTTGAAGTGTATACAACTTACTGCTGAACGTTAGTTAAAAAATGAGAGAGAGAGAGAGAGAGAGAGAGAGAGAGAGAGAGAGAGAGAGAGAGAGAGAACTAATATAATAAATGGTTCCAGCACAGTCTATTCATTTGTAAACTGCACCGTTACTGTCACGAACATTCCTTTACATTGGATCTTCCTTATCGTAAATCTAATAATATGTTTTGCTACTGGCCAGATGAGTTCCCCTTACGAAACATGATGTACATTCATTTTCAGGTAAATATAAAATTAGCCCCTGCATTAATGATATCACCTGAAGCATGGATTTCACGAGGCTCCTTTTTCCACAGTGCAAATCCACGGTACAATCGAACTATAATTATTGTTTTTATTATCACTGAATGACGTACGGGATCAAATTAATAGCACTATTGTACGAACATTATAATCACAATATTGCATCAACCGTTTTTAATACTGATTATGTTTTCCTCGGAGAGATAAGAAATACGAGGGCGTACGGAATAAAATTTGTTTGCCGGTAAGATTTCCATACCGTCCAATTGGAGCCCCTATTAAAATGGATAGAAACATGAATTACAAGATATATGCTTAAGTGTCATGCATTTTTGGGAAGAAAAAAAACAACATTTACTTGACAGTGGGATTGGGGACATATATGTATATGGTAGGATGACACACAAGATTTATAATGTATGTTCAATGCTTCGCCATTTTAGATGCAAAGGCATATTTTATTTCACATTTGATGCTTTTATGAATAACTCTTATTGGAATTTAGAAAGCCCGGGTCTTTGAGATTAAACTCAAACTTAAGTACAATAGTATGCCACCATTAACAAATACCAAGAAGCAAAGAATTTTATAGAATGGAAAAGGTTGTCATTCTGCAATAAAATCAAATATTCATTTATGAGTCTCTTTGGCATGAAAAGACAGGTGATAAATGATGTACAGAAACTTTATCTAATTTTTTTCTCTCAAAATTTCCACCAACAACCAATTTTCAGGTTAAACAAAATATAAATGATTAAAATAACTTACTAGTCTTTCCAAAATGCGGATGAATATGTTTTTACTCTATACCTATATATGTTCCGTTCCTGTGCTTGAATAACCAATCATGTGACTGCATAACATGATATGAACTTTTGTTTAAATTAAACTGCCCACTAATGTTACACAGTGGACGACTTTAAAATCAGCATGTTAATTTATGTATTCCAGAGCTTCTTATGTCATTGGTAAAAGTTATTTTTGAAGATGAGCCAGACTAATCTGAATGCCAAACCATTGCTTTTTGTCCTTCTGTAATATTCGCCATATCCTTACATTCAATTCGTTGAATTCAGTGCAGACTGGTTTTATATTCTATCTAATGCCAATAATTCAGATTGCTTTCTAATTGCTTAATGACAGTTATTTGAAAAGTTCTCCTCTGTCTTCTTTCTAGTAAAATGCAACATATTAACACTTGTTCTGGTTTAAAATATGCTTTAATACACCTCTTCTCTTCACAGACGAATAATCATGTTTCTTGTTCAGTCAGTCTTGACCCTCAAAACTTAATAGGTATTTATCGACATCGACCCCATTATACTAACTTTTCTTATTTGATTTGAATGTATTGTCAACAGGGTTAATGGCGGCTGAATTATTTAACAAATGAGTATCACGTGTAAACTTAAAGGGATAGAAGCTAGAATGATCTGAACTAATTTCAATAAGTTCTGTCTACGAATTATTTAGAAGAGGTCTTTCAAAACGTTTAATAGTTATAGCAAAGTCAATCGTATCTGTCCTTGGACTTGAATCAACTGTGTAAAATTCAAAAGCACTCATCCAAGGATAACTCTGTCAACATATGATACTTTTATTCAGCGTTTGAATGAAGAATTAATGTAAAATGTTTTGTCTAATTTTGATACCATGATGCTCTTTGTAAAACGTGGTCCGGTTTTGTTGAGTTTCTTATTTAATAAATTGTCGATTGCGTTTTTCTTTTTTAATTGAATGCCAGTCATATTTAACTACTAATTGGCAACACTAATTGAAACTTTTAACGTTTTTGTGTCAAATGCTCTCTGTCAGTTTGATCAAATTGTGTTGATTGGTTTTTGAGAAGTCAGGGAATAGGATTCTATATTATTTATTAAGGTAACTTTGCTTTTTACAGAGCAGCAATTGAAGGTTTTTTATTTTTATATGTGTACAATCATCAGACACTTGATGGCGGATCGGCATTATTTTGTACAAAATTTTAAAGACTGCTCGTCAGATATTTACTGATAAATCTGCTCTTAGCTGACAAAGAAATTCTTTAAAATTTTAAATAGCGAATACTGAGGCACGATTCTACGATATACAACATGCATATATTTTATTCCATGAAATCACTAAACAAATGAATGATTCATTTTGATGCCAATCATCTGTTAAAATCGGGCAAAAACTGTCCATTTCTTCATCAGATGAAACTGCGTCGGCAGCCGTGTGTCTAAACGAATTACTCCTCAACAATCGATCACTCGACTTCCTTTTCCCCATCCCGCCTTCGTTTATTTCTTTATTTGTTTATTTACTTTCTCCGATTCACATGTTTCTTTTTGAGAAATTATAAATCAGTTCAATTGGGAAGACACTGTTTTTAAAGAATTTATTATGTCCTACAACTGCGGTTTATGGAACTTTTATGCGTTCCGACTCTACGGTCTTAAACGAACTAACAGAAAAGAGAGAAAATTAGCAAGTTTTGTAAAATTCAACAAATAGCTTATTTTCCTAGAATAAAGAGTACAAATTAAAAAAGAACTTACAGTATTGTGAATTAAATCCGAAATAGTCCTAAAAGTTCTATCACAAGTCCAAATATATAAAGTTCCTATTCTAGTGGTGTTAAAAATTAATTTCGATGTTGAAAGCGTTTTGTGCCTATGGTCTCGAATGTACTAATGTGCCAATGGTCTGGAGTGTCAGAATATCACTGAGCAATTTCTAATTCCAGTGTAAAATAATCTGAATAAATAATCCAACCAAATTAAAAACTGGACACAACAATAAGGCTGATTCTGCGTCAGATATTAAGCAAAGAATGAGTAATTTTTTAACTAGATAACATTATATAAAAACTAAAACACAATAATACAGCCAGGATGTATGTCAATCTCCTCTATAAAATGTAGGTCAGTCTCCTCTATAAAACATTCAAAGTTGTCAATTAATTTAGGCATTTCCAATTGAATAACTTAATGTCCCAGATTCAGATTCAAGTAAAAATGTTAACCATCAATAATGATCTGAATATTTAATTCACATTCATAGAGAAATATTAGCTTTGTATCATGCTGTTTACAAAATAAATGTTACTGATCAGGTACACTATAACCTTGATTTTGGACAAAGTCAAGTACAAAATATGGATGTACAAAACACATGTTCATTAAGAAAAGCCACAAATAATACAAATTAAATATGCATAACATATGACAGTGACAGATTAAAACATTAACATTAAATTTGTGCTTTAAAAAGCAGAAAATATTTAAAATCATGTGTGTTTGCAATAAATATGCTGCACACTTGTGAAGCAATACATCACGCGATTATTTAAGGTAATAGGTTGTTATTCATGTGTGACCGAACTTTGCATGGGATGGTGTCACCAGTAATATGAATATGTGAATAGCATTGAAATTTAACATGGGTATGTTCTAATGAGAAAACTTTCTTGAGAAATCGATTTGCTTGAATGCTCGCATGCATCAGCTATTGTAACCTTGTACTGGAAAGTTACAAACCTTATTTACCACCAATAATCGCAAACTTCTCCGAAATCTTGCCAAATTTATTACTGTAATAATGAAAACAGTATCATAAACTGTCCGCTATCTGTGAAAGCGTAAATTTTCCATTCTTCACAACGATCTAACTTGCTTCTTACAACTTTTGTACACTCCATGAGAGATATGGTGCTCTACCAAACAGAGTTATATGTATGTGCCCAAATGATCTCACATTACGTCCGAATGTTTGTTCTTGCTATGATGCCATTTGTGTCTCCATATGTTAGTGACGTCGCCTTACAATGTTGTAGCAGTTGTGGTATTCTTATATGCCTGAGATTTACTTTTATTAATAAAAGTTTTGTTCTGTTATGTTCTGTTCAGCTATTAAATACCTTTGCTTCCTGAGCTCGGAATCACCTGTGAATCTATTGATTACAAGACTACACATTTATATACACGAACTGTAAAGCAAATATGCTGCTATATTGCAATTATATTTTTTCTGTATATTTAAAAAAAAAATATGTAATACACAAAGAAACAGACATTGGTTTGTTCATCTACTCCCCCGCCATCCACTCCCCCACCCCTCAAACAAAAATTTAACACAATCAATTAGGTTTATAATGCAGCGATAAAAAAATCTTATACGGGATTCGAACTAGAGAACGCTAGCATACACATCGATCACTCTAACAACTGAGCTGTAGTGATCACACGATGAATCTTGGGGAAAAATAATTGCATGAATATAAACATTATAGGCATGGAAATCGCATTAAAAATATTTCCGAATGTATATTTTTAGCATAAAGCGCAGTTAATTACCCCCCACCCCACCCCACCCCATGATTTATCATTAAAATGACAGCGTTTTGCTAAGAAGATTCTTGAGCAAACTTACGGAGGTACTCTCGTGCGCTCTAGGGTAAATTTTGTTTTAAAGTCAGTAAAGCCTCCTATAATTTACAGAATTATTTAAAATTTAAAGTTAGTAAAGCCTCCGATAATTTACAAAATTAGCTAAAATGTTTTTTTTTATATATTTTATTTCAACAAATAGGAAATAAATCAGTGGTTCCCTGTTTGTGTATTTTTGAAGAAATTCAGTGTTTATTTGTGCAGAAATATATCAAAATATTTTGTCTTCTTCAAATTTTATTTTTGGGTTTGAAAACCGGCCTCTCAATGGATAAAATTTATATTTAAATGTTGGACTTGCCCTTTTAGAAAAAAAAAGAAAAGAAAAGAAAAAGATATCCACTATGTTCGATGGATAGCCACATCTTGCTCGAGGCACACGCAATGTATCAACCACTTCTTTAGTCACACTGTCTAGTATTGACTACTTTACAATATATAAAGTGCAGTTAATTACCCCCTTTATTTATCATTTGTTACGTATATGTAATTAAATTGCTTGTGTGTTAGTTTTAAATTCTTTTTTAATTTTTGTTTCATTGCATTTTATTGTAAGGATAATATTTTTTACTTGATTTGATATTTCTCCCAGTAAATTTAGTTTTGTTCTTTTAGTCTGATTAGAACGCAAAAGTACTGCTTTATTACTAATTTTAGCTAACCTAATTCTTAACCTTGGTTCCGATTTTGTAAACATTGAATGAAAATGATTCGTTATTACCAAGGTCATGTTCGGCCCATGTGTCAGTTAAGTTGTAAACAGCCTTTCTTTTTTATTTATTTCCAGCGTGAGAATCTGATTCTTAGCTAGGGCTATTCTGGCCTACGTGTAAATTGGCATTTTTTTTTACTGCGCTGTTCGATGGTTAAGTGACCACGTGACCCATCACGCGGGTCTGAAATGACGTTTACTTGGGTTTAATACTCGTATCTCAGTGAAATTTTGTCAGTCGTAAAAATATACCTTTGGGCTCAAGGTATTTGTCTTGTTGTTGCCATTTGAGTTGATTTTAGTATTTAAAATAATTTATTCATCCTGGAAAATACTCTTTTTCAACGAAATACTTGGACAAAGACATTTACTAAATTATTTGGAATTCAAAAGCCGGAATTATATTCTTGGTGAATCAACAAAGAACTGTTGACACATCAGAACAAACTGGTAAGTGAGGACGTCATCGTCTTCCATATTGGAACTTCATCGAGATTCGAACTTGGATTAAATTAGAAATGTTTAGTGATAGAACTTATATTTTTCAATTCTAGGATTAATTTTTGGATTATATTCACAAACCGTAAGTCCTATTTCATATTTTTATCTTGTTTTCTAGGGAAATAAATTATTTTGTTAAATTTATAAAGCTTGTTGACTTCACTCTTATCTTTTGTAACTTTTTTGTACGAGCCCACACGTAACACATTTAATTGAAAACCTTTTGTTAGAAGATCCTTGGAGCAAACTTTACGGAAGTACTCTCGTGCGCTCAAGGGTCAATTTTGTTTTATGGTCAGTAAAGTCTCAATAATTTACAAAATTATACAAAATGTAATTATATTTTGTTTCAACAAGATGAAAATAAATCTGCAATTCCGTGTTTTGGGCTTTATCAAGAGATTCAGTGTTGATTTTTATGCAAAATGTATCAAAATATTTTGTCTTCATGAAAGTTTAGTATGTGGGTTTGAAAACCAGTCTCTTTATGGACAAAACTGCAACAAGAAAAAGGCCTCGCCCTTGTTTATAGACAAAAAGCATACATTAGTTTTTGATGGATAACCACATGTTGTCTTGCTCGAGGCACGTGCAGTTAGTATATCAAACACTTCCTTCGTCCTCGCAAGAATGCATTGACTTCTGTAAGATGCATATATTACCACCATGATTTGTCATTATAATGACTCCCTTTGTTAACTAGATTCTTGAAGAAAACAGTGCGCAATATGATCAGCTTTGTTTTAAAGCCAGTAAAGCTTCCTGTAATTTACACAATTCTACGAAACGTGTATTACATTTTATTTCTACAAGTTGAAAAAAAATCAGGAATTGCGTATATGGGGTTTTTTGAAAGTAATTCAGAGTTTATTTGTTTAAAATATATCAAAATATTTTGTCCTTTTCAAATATAAGTTCTGAGTTTTGAAAACCGGCCTCTTTATGGATGAAATATATTGTTTTTAAAAAAAAGTCGGCCTCGTTCTTTAAGAAAAAAAATGAAAAGACATACATTATGTTCGATTGGTAGTCACATATTATCTAGTTCGAGACTCGTGCAGTGTATCAAACACTTGTTTGTCCTACTGCTGTAAATATCATAACCTATAATTTTGTTAGTATTATTTATAACGTCTGACATATCTATGGTCACACGTTGCTATTTTTTTTTTTAAAAAAAGCCCCTGTAATGCAAAGAATGTAACATTTGAGCGAATTATTATTTCAGTTTTTTCAGTCTGCATGCATGAAGTTATGCATGCAAGTTATGATTGTCTGTTATCGTTTACTATTACGTGTTCAACTGCCACGGAATAATAAAAGAATTAGTCAACATGTGTATGAACAGTAATAAAACAATCACCACGAGGGAATTAGCAGGAAATGAACTTATCTGGTTTTGGCATAAATGTCAGTTAACTCCGAAAGAGAGAAGCATTAGTACATTCAAATTAGACTATTGCTCACATCAAAACTATTCGCACATTTGAAGTGAATTACGTCATTAGCTTTGAATATAAATGGCTACGGATATTCCTATAATACATACACGTAACATCTAAAACATAGTTCCTTTAGAGATCACTAATCTGTGACGCGACGAAACTTGATTCTTGATAGCGTTAAGCGTACACATTCCTTCCTACGGACTCACTTAAACATCCTACGGACTCAATTAGACATCCTACAGATTCAATTAAACAGCCTACGGACTCAGTTAAACATCCTACACTCAGTTAAACATAAAGTTCAACAAATAAAGTTTTTCAACAAATAAAGTTTTCACCTCTACTATTAAAGAAATCATTCACAGTTGTGAATATCGAAAAAAGAAGAAAGAAAAAGATAAATATAATTATGATGAAAAAAAAATCGTTAATTTACATTGAACAGATTACTGGACATGGTACTTTGACCAGGACATAGTATGGTCAGTAGCGGCCATAGACAGGTGCGAAAGGTATGATCGCACTGGACCCTCAAGCTGGGTGGAGGGGGGGGGGCAGAAGATTGTGGAGTTTGGTTAAATCAGATTATATTTAAAGCAGATTATTTAAACATAAATTTTATTTTGAAAACAAACCTGTATATTTTTCTATGAATATTTTACAGAATTTCTTCAGTGATATAGAAATTAGATGTACGGGGGCCCATTGTCCTCATTTCGTACCAGGCCCGCACATCCCTAAAACCACCGCCAGTATGGTATGCGTCCGATTGCTGGCAATAATAATGAGTAGGTATTAATTTACGTACCCATTCTAGCAAGATACCTATCGTGGTTGGTGGTCAGGTTGAAAGGCCAAACTCGTTTGGTAAACCCATTAAATAAAACAGCTAGAATGATGTTGAGAAGAAGAAGAAGAAGAAGAAGAAGATGATGATGATGATGATGATAATGATGATGATGATGTATTTGAACGTTTGGTCATCTGGAAAACAAGGCGTTTTTATATGGGTGGCATTGGCGTCAAATCTACTGCTTGTTTCAGTAAATTTTTGAAGAATAAGATATAGGGCCGTTAATCGTAAGGTTTATCTGCATTAGACATAATTGTCTAGCAACCAGCTGACAGTATATAACTCATAATGCCTAGCGGTTGATGTAATATGGCCAAAAGGCGTTTATGTAACGATATGATATGGCAATCAATCCTAGATCGGTTTAACAATCGTGATCAGGTGGCAAGTGAAGGTTAAGGGTAGTGATATCCCATGACTAGGGTGACATTCGTTTTTAATAGCCCTTAATGTTAAAACTAAAAATAATTTCTTCATTAGATTGGCATACAATCTACACGTGATTTATTAATACAAGATTTTCCCTGCCTTAAAAATAGATCTTTAGCAGCTTTTCTTGAGATTCTTCCTACTAAACAGGGGGGACTACCTGGTCTACACCTAATAACATAACCTCTCCCCTAGAGTCCATAAGCTATTTGCCACTAAATATTAAATACAGGACAGCAAAGTAATAGTAAATATTTTGTTGTCAACAGTAGTATATAGAATGAGGTTAATGAAACGTATAATTGAAGAAAATTAAATCCATTTACCAGCCAATTGGTGCTGTTCAAACTATTTTACACTGTTTTTTTTATTCCCCACCATTAGACTGGTTCTCTGTTTGTAATATAAATAATTGTCCGATACCGTTCTTAGGTCTGTCCTTATGCATTGTCATAAGTTAATGTATTTCGCCATCTTTGTCCTGCTTTCATAATGCATTATTATAAAGATGCTTATATGTCAAGTTAAAACGAATCTTAATATAGTGAGCTGAAATGTTAAAGTACGTTGTCTGCCATTAATCTTAGTGCAATGCTTGGAAAAAAATATGATGTGCGTGTAGCATGCATAATGAGCATACACTATTGCAGAACAGACTTCCATTTTACGATTCTGTTTGTTCTGATTAGAAATACGTTGCTAAGACTGAGGATCTTTCCTCTAATGGCACGTTGATAAATTATGGTAAAGGAGGTGATGCAGTCTTCTGAAAAAGGTCTCTCATGAGATATGCCAACTTCATAGATAAGGTTCGCAATGACAACATTGTTGGCATAGAATTCGTTTTTCCAGATATGCAAAATGTATATATTTTTGTGCCTATGTGCACACACTGTTTTTGGTATAGACGTTTACAGGGCGAAATTAAGATTATTCAAATTCTATATGATCAGCACTGAATGTTGAGTAACGTGTGTTTTACTGAGGATTTCAATGCAGTAGCCGACCCGGACACATTCAGAGATTATAAGGATAGGGTATTGCACGTCTTTTTAAGATATTATAATCTATTGAATGCTGATAATTTAACATGCATTAGTTTCATTTTTGCATTCATGACAGCGAAAACGATGATGGATCATTACCTTCTTTTGGATCAATCCATTTGCAGCTTTCGGAGGGTGTATACCGTTTCAGATCACGAAGGGCGCTTGATATCGGACCACCTTCCCATCCTTACTTCTTTTCGTACGCTTACCTGTTGGACATACTTCTGACAGTCTACGAACAGAAATAGCATAGCATGGACTTTGAAAAATTGTCAAACTTGATTAGACTAATGCCTGAAAACTGTGAATATGAATAATATTTAGTACAATATTTAAAGAATTTATGGGTGCATTATTACTGCAATACAGCAATCAAGGGACATCACTCTCCCAAAGTCTAAATTCAATTATCACGTCAAACCACATTTGTCAGATAAGCCTAAGCAATCACACAGACTTCAAAGACAAGCTAAATATATTTGCATAAACGAGGAAAGACCAAGGGGTAGTGAATATAACAAAGCTAAGGAGAGAGACATAAGAAATCTGCTGAAACATGCTATGGAGTAGCAGAGAGGGTGAACAGACCAATTTGTGTAGAGACCTTATTTTACAAAAATAAAGGTTCCTACGAAGGCTAAAAAAAAGGCCAATGACGCTAAACCAAAACCTCTAACTTGACTATTTCCATACGGTTGAGAACGGATAATAAATCGTTTGGGTTAGCTCAGTTTTGTTATCAATCGCTGACGTATTTTTTTTAAAAAATTTTTATGCGATTTCATTTTACTCGTTGGTCACTCAGTATTGGTCATTCACCCTCTCTGCTGCTATAAATTAAACAGCCAGTATAAATATTATTAATAAATGAATATTGGAGAACCACATTCAGCTAGATTAGCTCGAGAGCGACTAGAGGCAATTAGAAAATATTTACCCGTCCGTGATTTAGTTAAACAACAACTACAATCACGTCAGGAGTCTCAGGTGGAATTTGCAGAAGGTACAGAACAATTATTTAAACCGATTATCGAACCAACAAAGAAAATTGTTACAGCAACTGAGGCAAAACAGAAAGCTCTTGAAACATTGCCTGTTGATATTGCTGGTCATATTCAAGCAGCTCAACTACCACCACAACCACCACAACCACCAAGAACCAGAACTAAGATAATGGATAAATTTACGCTTGAAGGTATTGCTGCTATCAGGGACCCAACCCAATTAATTGATATTGCCGCGTTTGGATATTATGAAAGACAAAAATATGTAAAACCAGAATATATTAAATCTCTAAGCTCTGCCAATTGGATCAGGGATATATATCGCATCGCTACTGGTATTCCAGAAATCAGATCTAATGAAGATATTGAAAATTTTAACAGATTTGATGAGATTGTACATAGAAATATAAAAGAGGCTGAACAAAGCAAACGATTATTACTATCACCACAACAACCACTACCACGACTACAACAAAAATCTGAATTACCATCACCACAACGATCACAACGACTACAACAAGAGCTACAACGACGAGAACAAGAACGACAAGAAACAATGAAACGATTGAAATCACCAAAACAACCACTACAACGACAACAACAACAACAAAAAGCACCAAAACCATTTGAGCAATCACTTCGTGATTATCCAGAATCACCGAAAACACCATCGAAACCAAGTAAAAAAACATCATCAAAGCCAAAAGAAAAAAATGGTGAGGAAGAAGAATATTATGATGCTCCTGGCGCAACTGGAAGTGGTTTAGGGAGTGGCCTTATTACTTGCCCCAATAACATTCTTGCTGATGTTGATCGACTAGAAATCCTCATTGGAGGAAAACGAGCTGGTAATAATTCCCCAGAAATCATTAATGAAGCAGCTGATATTTGTAAACGATTATTTACAGGTGGAATTATGGATATTAATGTATATCGGTCCCTCATTAATGAAATCGCCGATGACTACCATAGTGACTAAGTCACTGGATTGAGTATATAATTAAATACAGTTATTATAATAAAATGATCGTACATAGTACTCAACGTGGACCAACCATGGTCAGGGCAGTAAATTCACGATTACCAGTATACAAAACAACCTACGGAGATGGACTAGGCGATATTGTTCAGGGTCTATTTAGAAGGATAGCCCCAAAAGCAATACCGATTGCAAAGCAACTGGGGATGAAAGCTATTGATGTTGTTCGTGAAAAAGGTATTGGTGCTATGGGTAATCTCGCTAGTAAAGCGTTTTCAGCGATCAAGGATAGACTAACACGATTAATACGCAGACCTGCGGTCCGACCTCAACCTGCAAAATTACCTAGCACTGAAGTAATGCCTGCAAATATTAGTAAAATAATAAATCACGCTGCTAATCAAAAACTAGCAGAGTTGGCTGATGTACCATTATCAGAAAAAGAAAAAAATATAACCGCTAGTCTGATAGCAGGAAGTGGTCTCACTTCCCGAAGTGGTCTTCGTTTTAGACGATAATAATTATAATAAAGATGTTCAAACGTATATCTGATCCAGCGTTCGACATGGACGCACCGGTACTCAAGGATGAGTCTGTGCGTGATTATCAATATTATTCTTACGACGCACGAGTTCCAGATCAGCGTGGAAGGGTTGAACTTCAGGTTCAAGATACAAGCAGATATTTTCTACCCGCTGAGGCGTTTATTGAAGTAGAGGGCGAAATTTTAAAAGCTGATAATACTCCATACGCAGTTGAAACGGGTGTTAGTTTCGTTAATAATGGTATTATGGCCTTATTCAAAGGTGCAGCATATATCATTGATGGACGAGAGATTGAGGTCTGTCATGAAAACGTCGACGTTGCTACGACAATACTTGGTCTTGCAAGATACAGCGATGATTATTCAAGATCAGCTGGTCCATCAATGATGTTTGTAAAAGATACTTCTAATTTTCCAGAGCATCAGCAATATGAACTAAGACGACCAAGAAACTTCGCCAACAACAATGATGCTGATGTGTGGCCGGTGGTTCATGGTGCTGATCCAGATTTCAACTTAGGATTTAGATCGCGTCGAGCAATGTTAAAAGGTAATAGAAGAATGTTTTCATGTGCAATTCCACTGTCACATATCTTTGGATTCTGTAGAAATGTCAGAAAGGTTATTTTCGGAGCTAAACATACAGTTGTACTTGTACGAAAAGGCACTGACGATGATGCAATATGGCGACCCGCTGGTACTGATCCTGGTAAAGTAATTCTTACAAAACTTTCATTGTGGATGCCAGTGATGACACCATCAATATCTGAAGAAGACCGGTTGTTATCTTTTATGAGTCAAGGTGGTTAATCAACGTTGTCATGGTTGACTACGACAACAGATTCTTTTCAAAGTAACATTAATGGTTTATTTACATGGCAAATAGCTTCTCAGCAATGTGTTTCTGCACCGCGACATATATTTATTGCATTACAAGATGCTGCACGAGTAAACTCACAAAATCTAAGTATTATGATATTTGACGATCTTGGTGTTTCTGAGATTTCATTAAGGATAAATGGACATCAAGAACCTTCTGAAGAAATATTGCTAAATTTTGAAAATAATCATGTAGCACGTGCATATCATCGTCTAATGTCGTTTATGGGGCGTGATCAGAACATTGATACTGGTTTACAAATATCGCAGCTAGATTTTACAATCTTATATCCAATTTATTACTTTTCACTAGAACATTTAGATTTAACCAGACAATCAGTCGTTGACATAATCTTTCGAGCTCGCGTAAACCGAGGAGCTATTGCCAATTACAGAGTAATAGCCGTCATACTCAGCGATAAATCAATGTTACTTGAAGGTGTTGGTGGACGAATGAGAGTCGTTGATGCCCCAGTAGAAAATATGTAACACGTAATTAGATCACCTTGATTTAAAATCAGGATAATAATTATAATGTCATATCATCACGCTAGTGTTACCCTGACTCCTGGTCAGATTAAAAGGCTACAATCAGCATCAAAAAATAACTGTGGAATAAAAATATCGCTAAAAAAGACCAGATGAGCGGTTAAAATAAATTATCGTTGACCGAGCGTCAATTCAGAAACTTCAATGAAGCCAAAAAATCAAATAAAGGTATAAAACTTAATCTTTCTGTGGGAGCTATCAAAGATATTGCTAAGACGGGTGGTATATTTCCACTTCTCGCAGCTATACCAGCATTAATAGCCGCTGCAGCCCCAGCTGTTGCAAAAGCAGCTGCATTAGGTGCTGTTGGAACCGCTGTTGGAATGGCATTAAAGAAAGCAACCGGACAGGGAATCAAAAAAAAGGGAAGAGGTCTAAGATTACCAGGGACCCCATATTCATGGTACGGAAGAGGTCTAAGATTGTCAGGGACCCCGTATTCTTACGGAAAGGGTCTAAGATTGCCAGGGACCCCGTATTCTTACGGAAAGGGTCTAAGACTCCCAGGGACAGTTTACTGATATCGCCTATGTCCAATTTTGATTTACTTAATGCTGCTAAAAAACTAAAAATAAAAAACTTCAGAGGTGTTTTTATGCGCGATCAATTACCTAAAATCGCTAGCGATTTAGAAACTGGTATTATTAATCTCGATAAAAACTCTGGACCAGGCACGCATTGGGTTGGATATGCAATTGATCCACGTGGAATTATTTATTTCGATTCATATGGATTAGCGCCACCTAAGGAATTTCTTCATTATGTCAGCAATAATACTGCTCCAATCTGGTATTCAACGTTACCAACACAAACATTAACTGATCCACCAATATGTGGTCGTGAAGTACTTAATGTACTTGATGCTATATCAAAATCAACAAAACCACCTCATAAAGTCGTGCATGAATATACCACATTGTCACATTTAAACAGACATTGATAAATATAATGGTAGATATTTACGGAAGATCTCGCAAAGCTCAGAAGCAAGCTGATTTATCTAAATACGCAACTCTTGATCAACTCAGAAATGAGATTGACGATTTATTAAATATTACAAGTGTGGATCAAAATGAAGTCGTTGTTTTTCAGGATAAACAAGGACGATTAAAAACGAGTAACATACAACTGACAGATGTACTCGTACGAATTCCTACCGCAGTTGTTGATAATATCGTTATTTTCTCCGATCAAGGTAAAATACAAGATTCTGGTAAGTCAGTTAACGATTTTATCAAGCGAGCTGGTGATTCATTCACGGATACATTATCATGAATCGAAATAAAATTATAGACCTTGGAAATCCAACCGTAGATACAGACGCCGCAACAAAAAAATATGTCGACGATCAAGAATCTAAGTATGTGTTAGTCAACGGTGGTATAATGCGTGCATTTCTCAATATGAATAATAACGGTATTAATAATCTTAGAACACCAGAATCAGATTTTGACGCTGCAACGAAGAAATATGTAGACGATAGCAACATTCCTACGACAACTTCGCTAAAAACAATCAATGACGAAATGACCACACTCAATGGTACTTTTACTAGACACGTGGAAACTTTTTTAAATTTTCGTAGAATCATAAACAAAACCATTAAAGAAATTTTTGGGGAACAACCAACCGTTGACATAAAACTAGCCGACGTTAACATGAAACTCGATGATATTGTTAGTGGAATACCTAATATTGTTCAAAAAACTAATCTGATTAAAATTCCTCACAATCAGATCGTCAATATCGTGTACACAGTAGCATCAGGATTAACAACATGGTCACAGCAAAATAACACTATTAAATATACCGCGAAGGTTACTGGTGTGTATAGACTGTCTATCTTTAGCTCTGCAAAGTTTAAAATTTATACTACAACATTTCCGCGGCGTCATTCAACCGATACTTTCTCTGGAGTTGTATCTATAGTGTTAAATAAAGATGCTAAAGAAATATTTTTACTGGAAGCAGATGATCAAACAATAACCGCAACGTCTTACTGGTGGTGTTTGGAATTTGTAGCTGAAACACCACAATTAGTCACTTAATATAACAATAATGGATCAACACCAAAGACCTCAGTCCTGCATCGACGTTCAACGTTACAGATACAATCAAGTATATGAACGTCTGACTAAACTAAAGGATTTTATTGATTATTATAACATAAAAATAAAAAAATACAAAAGGCGTATAGTTGTCATCGATGTAGTTGTTTACTCGGTTTCTGCTGTTATTGCTGGAACAGGATTATTATTATCAACATTGACGATGACAGCACCTGCTGTTATAACCATCATTGTTTCAGCATCAACGACT
Source organism: Megalonaias nervosa (assembly GCA_016617855.1). Classification (NCBI taxonomy): domain Eukaryota; kingdom Metazoa; phylum Mollusca; class Bivalvia; order Unionida; family Unionidae; genus Megalonaias; species Megalonaias nervosa. The sequence continues at coordinate 21,326 of JAECUM010010040.1, forward strand.
ATTGCTGGTGTTCTCGGTATTATAGCTAAAAAGATAGATACATGTACAAATGCTAAATTGCACGATTATATGATTAAATTACATACAGTGACAGAGGCATGTTCTAAACTATCTTTTTATATTTCTTCATGCGTTAGTGATGGTGAAATATCCGATACTGAATTTGCGATGATGATGAAAACCTATGATGACAGTTTAAAAGAATATGTGATTCATGGAGAAAATTAGCCCCACCACCGGTTATTCTTAAACATAACAACGATCCATACGGTGGAGGCCGTCATATATCGCCAGGCATTGTTAATATAACATCAACGATCGCAGTCAATCTAGTATGTGATGTAATTGATGGCAGCTATCAAGTAGACCTTGAGCAATCTAGCCAGGCTCAGCAAGGTTATATATTATATACATTCAGTCCTCAAGCACCCCCCGGGTGGTTAATTGTATCTGAACCAATTAACCCCGTTTATCTACGTGTACATAATCCATTATTGTCGAGAATAAATTTCAAACTCACAGACCAGTCTGGAAACATTTTGGATCTACGAGGAGAGAATCTTAATATTAATTTGTATATACGATCGTAGAGTAAATATTGCAGTTGTCGTACTTATGTACATGTGATAGCGAGCAAAAAACCAACAAAAAACGAGATTTTTCAACAAAATCAGCGAATCTAAATCATCACAACATTTGTAACACTTGGCAGGTCTCTATATACATTTCTCTCAAAACGCAGATAAAAATTATTTTTGTCACTGTAATTGATTATATAATGAAGCGCGATAACTCTGCTTTGTCTCTCTGTAGAGCAAATTAAACGATTATCTCCCTTGTAATACATGTTATCTATAATCGAGGTATTTCAGTCTCTGTACGGACAGGATATATATCGTTTTTCGTTAATTATTTAGTGATCTATCTGTTCTCTGTAAGCATCGCTGTTAATGAATCAGTAATTTGTAACAGAGAGGGATATTGATGCATCTTTTGACTCTGATAACCTTAAATTCACGTCAGTTTTATATACCAAGTACGTAGAGTTATTTTTAGCTCTAACACATGTATTTTGACCTTAACGAACGATAACTCATACGTGCGATTATTTTATTAATTTTGAAAAATTGAAGTAAATTCACGCTACATTAGTAATACAAGTCCTGTGAGATAGCGCAAATATTTTATATAATTAAATTTAACTGTATTATTGATAGGAGAGCGATGGCCGAAGTGGTAAGACGGTTGGACGTAGATCGAAGTTCTGCAGACTCTCGCGTGTTCAAGTCTCAAAAATGCTAAAGATATATTATCTTGCATTTGGCGACTGATGCTATTTAATCGGGGGAACCCGGAGAATTTCCTCGAAATCCACAACAGACAAAATACACTCTCCTACCATACACCCTTGAGGTGGGTGTACCTTTTACACTCCCCGGGGTTTTGTATGGGGGGAGAGTGTACAAAATCTGTTGGACGTAGACAAGATTCCCCCGTCACCACCATTTGTATATATTTCATGACCATACAATATATGTTGTGCCGTCCAAAATCAAAATCATCACCATCTGTATATATTTCATAACCATATATCACACAAAAACAGCCCCCTGACAAAAAAAAAGTCATGGGGGCCAACATTTTTTTTATTTTAAATATATAAATATATATATAATGAACCATGAAAACATCAATGATATTATCTGTGCTATTAAAAAACTAAAACATAACGGAATAAAAATATCTGATAATCTTGACCCTCAGAAAATTATATGCGATTTTGAATCACTGCAACAGAGAACATTTGATAATAAATATACACTACCTTCAAACTACAGATTTATAAAATTAATTTATCAATCTATGCTTGAATCACTAGCTATGGTAAACGACGATCAGGTAAAGCTATTTGCACCTCTTGCACAGTCAATCGAAAAGGTTAAATCCGAAATGTCTCGTGAATACGAAAGAAAAAAAATTATGGACAATCGTATAATGCAATTAAGAAAGATTATGCTATCTGATTCTGTCAAAAATGATAGTGACGCTGAGAGCAGCGACGGTGAAGGTGGACCCTTGGCTGTAATTATGGCTAAACAAAAACCCTGGCAAAACTGACAGTCAAACTATATACAGTAATTCTGTTTTTGTTAAGAAATAGTTATATGACATATTCAAATATTACCCGCTGATTATATTTTTTCGAACATGCAGATTTGTACATTTTATCAGCTGCAAATTGTACCGATCGTGGATGTATATCAAAATATCTGGCAGCTGCGTTTATTGAGGGGAAGGTCATTTCTTGGTCTGTTTCTGTATTTATGGATTTAATAGCTCTCTTTCCGAATACTTTACACCTTTCTGTATTTCCACGTACAGAATTTTGACTTTGTGTAACGACTTGCAAGTTAGATAGCTGATTATTCTGGGGATTCCCATCCAAGTGGTCAACTACAAGTCCGTCTTTAATCAATCCAAAATAACACTCAAAAATGAACCTATGAAATAGATATCTATTTCTCCCAGCATTGAATCTAAAATAACCAGTATTATCAAGACTACCGACTGGTTTTTTCAGTCTACAGTTTCTAATAACACCAGCTCGAGACGCTTCATAATTTTTAATGGTTGGATGTTTCACAAATTCGTTTTGCTCCATTTATATAATAATATTATTTGTCTAAATCATTATTCTGAAATCTGGCCAGATAATCCTCTGCGGTTTTTATAGGGGATTTACCTAACGATGTATTATTTTTTTTGTCATAATAACGTTTTAATTCTCTATATTTTTTACCACCGCATTTCACACATAACTGAGTTTTTCCTCTGACTCCAGCACCACACTGAATACACGGTTTTGGTCCTAGACTTCCATGTCTAACACGTTGCATATAGTAGCCACAGAATTCATTCACGCATGCTCTGTTACAAGGAGAAGTATGTCCAATTTTAAGCCAGTGGCAGTAATTCTTTGTTTCAATCATTATATATATATATACTAAAATTCAATTTAAATATTTGTTTTAATTATATGAAGGAATTATCCATGATTGAACCTTCCGCAGTCTCAGCGGGACCCAGATTTGACTTTGACAGACTACCAGAATATAAATTTAGTGTTTCGATGCAGGATCTAGCTTTAATGAATGAAGATATAACAGAACGTATCCGTGAAGCCAAGAAGGAATTTCGTGACGATGGTGCGGCTCATACATGGTCAACATTCAGAGTTGGAAATGTTGTCAATGTGATGAATGACAAACGAGGAAGGGTTATTATTAACCACCTTGATAATCAAAAATATTTTATTTTAATAAAATTTATTGTAAATACAGATGATATCTGGATTATTCGTGATAAGCGTGATCCAGTCCGTGTGCAGTCGGGAAATAATGTTGTTCTCTTAAATAACAGATCCAAGCCCGGAATACTGACTGGTATAGACAGACCGTATTTTGAACGGGGGTATGCTGTGACCGCAGTTGTCTATGCAATATATCCGCTGAATGATAAACCTGACGTTAAGGATCTCAAACCGATGAAACTGTGGAGAATAAACTGTGTAGCTGAACGAGTTACAGAACATTTTACAAACGCGATACGTGGTAATGGCCTGACAGATTTAAGACGTAAAAAAATAAACACATGGGCAGAAACAGTTAAAGATACCGGAGCGTTGCTGAGCTAGAAAAGAAATTAAAATTCCCAATAACAGTGAAGACGTTAACAGGAGAGATTTTATATAAATCGAAATATGAATCAAGAGGGGCTCCAATAACAACAATCGATCATAACGCGCATGCATGGACTATGGCAGTAACTATATTTCCAAAAGATAGAGCGGTTAAATTTTATGATGGTGATATATTTGATTTTATCAGAAATATTAGTAAAAGTGACCCTGTATCTGTTTGGTTGTTTCAAAGTTCAGAATACGAACATTACGATCAGTTTGTACGATCCAGTGGTGATATTTATCGTACAGAATCTCTTCATGAGGAAATGAGAAATCTTGCGCTGAAATATACCTCAGACGATATAAAGATTGGAGAATTATTAAATAATTGTTTTACCGTTCCATCAGTAGCTGCTCATTTCACTCAGGAGAAAAATTCATGGAGACCGACACGATCAGAATTTCTTGAAGATGTCCAGAAAAGCTGTATTGAATATGGACACGGTGGATTATGGAATACTAAATACAAATATAGCGACGTTATCTCTGTTGATATGGCAGCGTGTTATCCTGGAAGTTTTCTTGGATATGGGGAATGTTCTAAATACTTTAAGAGATTTGGACATCCATCACACGAGATGACCAAGGTTTCGATAAACGGACCCCTACCAGATTTTGATTTAACAGGATTTGCGTGTGTAGAATCATTCGAGTTTGCACAAAATCTTCATCCTATCAACTATATTTGGTTTGGAAGACATTTTTCAGAGAAATACTGGGTACCGATAGTGCTGTTGCGGTATATGATCGATTCTGGAATTTTAATATCGTTAATAGTAGATGAAGCGATTATATCATATCGTCCACAGAAGCAGGTTTGGTTACCAGAACCAGATAGTGAGGCTAGAAGAGAGTTTCCAGACCTAAGCGAAGATGATATTATTAATATACGTAAATGCAGGGACGAGTATGATGAGAAACTCGCAAAAGATCTTGGTAGAAAGATAATTGGTAAGTTTACTCAAGGAGGATCATATGATCATGAACGAATGTGTACAAGATTGATTATGGACGACGCTGAGCTAGATTTTATAATCGCTGATACAACGAAAAAAAATACGTTTGTAAGTAGAAATAATGCTTATTTATCAGACGGGACCAAACTAGGTACGATTGTAAGCTATATTGATGGCGACTCACCGCAGTTCACTCATTTAAGATCTTCGATGTTAGCTTATGTTTCGATAAATCTATTGTCTATGATAAATAGATTTCCTAATGATGCTGTCAGAGTTGCTACGGATTCATTTTACATAGATAAAAAATATAAGGATTTATTAAAACCGCTGCTCGGTAATGGTGAATGGGGAACATGGAGGATAAAGCAAGAAAATATACTTAGCTATTCTGAATCTGCAGACGTTGAAATTATGGAGAAATATTACAAAAATAGTAATCAAATATCAAAGTCATCTGCACCATCTGTATACGATCCTGTAGCTAGACATAAATCCGTCTATCTTAATGGATGCGGTGGTTCAGGTAAAACAACTCGTGCGATTAACTTATTTATGAATAATAGTTCAGATATAATTGTTTTAACACCTACACATAAACTCGCCAGAGAAATAAAAGAGCGAGGAGTAAAATCATGTACTTATCATAGTTTCTTCAGGTGGTGCGGAGACACATGGACTTCTGAGAGAATGGGTGAAAAATATATACCTAAGTATATTATATGGGACGAGATATGCACGGTGTCGTTAGAAGTATTAAAAGTATTTCTTGAATGGTTGTTATTAAAGAATACTGCTGTGATTATGTGTGGTGATCATGGTCAAACACCACCTTTTGTTGGACAATCTCCACATGAATGGCTGAAAAATAATGTAGATTACTATGAAGAAATAACTGATGACCGTAGAGCCATTGATGAACCGCTGAAAGAACTTAAAAGATTAATCAGACTGCAGCCAGATAAAATACAATGTGAGATAATGCGTAAAGTAATTCCAGAGACTAATATGAATGATTTTCTGAGTTTATGGAGACCTACTGATTTGATAGTCGCAAGTAGAAAGATAGTTCGTGATGAACTACAAGAAAAATTATTTCTGTTACATAAAGAAAAGTTTTCAGATCTATCTGTACCTTTGTGTTATCGCCCAGCAGATACTCGACGACAGAATATTGAAGTGGAAATTCCTGGTGGTGGGGTACAGAATCTCGTCTTGAATGATATTGTTTTGGTTGCTATTGATGTTGTTGAATGCGCATTGAGTATGGATAAATCTCCATGGACGTTAGGATACGCTATAACGATTCACTCATCTCAAGGATTAACTATTTCTGATACAAATATCTGGATTGTAGATGATCGGATTGAATGGTCGAATTTAGTCTATCTTGCAGTTTCTCGAGTCAGAAGAATATCTCAACTACATAGGGTTATTATAGATTACGTGATAACTGAGGAAATCACTAACGACCCTGCTGCAATAAAGAAAAAATTAGCGGGTTATAAGCAATGTGACAAAAAAAAAATAAGCGTGACTTTGATATTGATGCTGAATTTATTATAACGCTAAAACAACGACAGAATAATGATTGTGCAAGCTGTAACTGTAAGATGCTATGGCAGTATTCGAATAATAATCCAAGACAATTTACCGTAGATAGAATTAATAGCGATCTAGGTCACACACGTGATAATGTGATGCTGACCTGTCTTGAATGCAATCGATGTAGAGGTGCTAGTTTACATAAGTGAACGTGGTGGTAATTGTGTATCCGCAGGAATTACTTGTAATTGTTCACGTACAAATCCACGCTGAGGGGCTGTAGAATCTAGTCTGTAGATTGCAGGTCTTCCAGTGGATCTAACTATGTCAGAAATTGTATGTGTAGTAACGCTCCAGATAGGATCGGTTGCTCTTTTTTTACCACCCTCAAGTTCCCCAGGCTGATATAAATATCTTACAGTTACATTACCTAATATTGGTCGAGGTTGTTGTCTGTCATCGCTACGGGTTATATATATTTTTGTGATCGCATTAGAAGGTTTCATGGAAGTTGCACGAGTAATTTCATTATTTAACGCAGATATCACACCTGGTAATCTTGCAACTCATTCACGAGATCTCTCTCCGGACTTAAAGTCGGTAGATATTTCCTTTGCGTATTGATATCCAAATAACCGCTCAGCAAGTGTTCTATTAAATCGTTCAACGATTGCCTGATCATGATGAATTTCAGTATGTCCTCGTCTGATTTTAACGTTATATCGCTTCATCAATGATGATACTGCACCAAGAAATTCTTTACCAGGATCAACCTGTAATAATTGTGGCCATCGCAAAGGTCCTCGCTGATAAATTCGCTCGAACGCAGATGCAACTTCAGATGCTGTCTTTGTTGATAATGGTTCCGCTTCTTTATATCTACTTGCAACGTCAACGACAGTTAATGCGTATTTGTATGTGCGTGATTTTCGTCCACGTGTTTTAATAGTATCGTGCGGTAAAAATAAAATATCTGCTTGATGAACTTCATTAGGAACGCTGACATCAAAATGTGCGTATTGAATTTTTTTAGGTGGTGGTAGATAAATCGGCTATATTGCCTGTCGTGCTAACCACGCTGCAGCGACATCACGTGAGACTTTTGCTGCTTCGGAAAGTTTAGTAATAGCTGCTTTGCCTCTCCAATATCCTCTCGGGGAATAATAAAGAGATTCCATTATATTAGTTATATAATTAATTACCAGCCCCTAACATTATTTTACCTTTCATAGCAGATTTTATTAGAAAACTAGCGAGTTTTTCTCTGAGAGATTTATTAGGTATAGAATTTAATGCATGAATCAATTTCACATCTGCGAGATGTCGTTGTTGTAAATCTTTACTTTTATAAGCAACATCATGAACATGACACGCTTGATCAATCTTATTTACTGGATGCTCTCCTGGTCTTGGTTGATCCTGATCATCAAGTCGGATATCAAGTCGGGTTCCAGGACCACAATAATTATATCCAGGAAGGTGTTTCTCACCGGGGTATTTAGCCCATGGGGTTCCTGGTAATTTCCCTAATGAAGCGGCGATATCTCCACCGTTCTTTGTCGATGAAATAAATTTATATTTTTTGTGCCACATTTTACACATTTACCTGTAATTGCACGTCTTTTATTTTTTGTTGTTATCGTTGTTAATTCGGCAGTAGGTGTAGATGCTCTACATCGAACACAATATAAACTCATATTATTTATTATATGGATATAATTGATTTCTCAGCGACACGAAAACAAGAACCAGTAAAGCACCATCCAGGGCTTCCGAATTCTATCAGAATGATTATAATAGGTCCATCTGGATCTGGTAAATCACAATTATTGCTTAATCTAATAATGCGATGGCTCAAGTGGGATAGGTTATATTTGGTAGCACCATCTATAGATGATCAGCGGTGTTATGGGGTACTTAAAGATTTTAATGAAAATGCAAAAATATTGGACGAAGATGGAAACGATGTTATTGATTTTATTACCGATATCGATGAGGCACCATCTGTAGATGATCTAGATGGACTTATTAATAATTTAGTAGTGTACGATGATGTTATGCTGGATAAACAATCCAATCCAGCTAGAATGTTTTCTCGAGGTAGACATAAAAATACTGACGTGATTTATGTTACACAACGATATACACAAATACCTAAGGTGATCAGAGATAATTGTAATATTTTGGTTGTGTTTAATGGAGTAGATAATTATACTCTGCAGAATATTTATTATACTTGGTGTTCAGGGGACATGGACATGATTAAATTTAAAAATTTCTTTTCAAATGCACAAGCTGTTCCGTTCGGATTTATAACGATAAATTTACATGATCCAAGATCTAGATATCGTGCAGGTCTGGATAAAATCTTTGGTCCTTGATTTTACCAAGGTAGCAGCAGAGAGGGTGAATGACCAATACTGAGTGACCAACGCGTAAATGAAATCGCATAAAAAATTTTTAAAAAAAATACGTCAGCGATTGATAACAAAACTGAGCTAACCCAAACGATTTATTATCCGTTCTCAACCGTATGGAAATAGTCAAGTTAGAGGTTTTGGTTTAGCGTCATTGACCTTTTTTTTAGCCTTCGTAGGAACCTTTATTTTTGTAAAATAAGGTCTCTACACAAATTTGTCTGTTCACCCTCTCTGCTGCTTATGGAAAAATGTATGGGGGACGTATATGAAATATTCAAACAGCATACCAATGTGACAAGGTATTTCTGGAAAGCCATCAATGGTAAGAGAGGGAAAAATAAATTTTTGTCTGGAAATATTCTTTGATGGAGTTTGCATGCGTGATGACCATCCATTGGCAATGGTTTCGCCAGATGTTAGAACATTCATACGTCATACATTAGCTATTATTTTGACGAAGACTAATACGCATTTATTGAGCGGTAATTAGGACTAAAGAAATCCAAAATACCTGGTCATGATCGAATGTGCAACAAACATTTCATATATGGCAGTAATTACCTCATAGATTGTCTGACAACTTCATGTACTTATATGGTCGATCAATCTTACATACCTGGAGACTGTAAACAAGGTCAGTAATGCCACTGTACAAAGGTAACAGAAAATCAAAGAACTCCCTCAAAAATTAAGGATGTGATGTGATGTGATTTGGATTTTTAACGTAGCTTTAAAAATTTTTCAGTCATATCGCCACAATGTCTGCAGTGTGGCAGTTTAAAATGATGTCTAGCACTGGGGCATCATGCCACAGACATGAAGCATGATGTCCCACCCAGTCACATTATCCTGACACCAGGCCGACCAGTCCTAACACTAACCTCTTAATGCTGAGCGCCAAGCGAGGCAGCTGTTAGTACGATTTTTGTAAGTCTTTGGTATGACTCGACCGGGGATCGAACCCATGACCTCCCGCATCCGAGGCGGACGCTCTAACCACTAGGCCACCGGAGCGGTTCCGAAAATTAAGGACTGTACTTTACTGCCTGTTATCTTCAAAACCTTTAAGACATAATTCATGGACGTTTGGTCACTTGACTTAAGGATATTAATTCTATAAGTCCTAGTTGACAGCAACATGGTTACTAAAAGGGTTTGGGCTGCACAACAGCAAGTTGGTTGCTGTCAGTACAATATAATGTAAGCACGGCTTCACGTGTATTTGCAGCTTTTCTTAATCCCAAAATGCCATTCAATACCGATATTCCGGACAAACAAAATCGAAAGAAATTGAAAGGTAGAAAATCTTTGTAGAGTTTGAATGTCTAAAGAAACAAATTGTGTTAGGTTTTCTTCCATACATGAATCCTTTCGACCCACCTCTGTATGGCAAGTAGCGAAAATAAGACAAGTCTGAAATCTATTTACTTATATAGCTAGGCTATGGGCCTAGGGCCCGGGGTGACCAAGTGCAATATATTTTAGGTAAAGTTTACCAGTGAGTGAAATTGACAAAGAAAACTTGAGGTTATTTTTCCGGTATGCAGCATACTTTGTCATGCAATGTGAAGCTATGTTCCAAAAACAGAGGTTTTGTAAGCTGTAACTTCCACAGATCATGTGTAATTTAATGACGGATATGTAGTATACATATTTAGTCAAATTTATGACAGACAAACGGTATTATGACTTTCGTACCATATCTCTATTTTCATTTTGTCTGTACAAAACCATTTCTGTCAATTCTACGGCTTATTCTTGGATTTTTCCATATGCGGTCAGTTTGTATAGTTTGCCTACATCTTTCATTTTTTTTTTTTTTTTTTGTATTTATACTAATGGTGTTCGTTTAGACCTCTTGAAAGTTTTATTAATGTAATTAAGCGATTTATTATACTTAATTATTATATCATGTGATATTTTATTCTTTACCTCTAAATTAGTATTATTGGAATAATACACAGTTTATGAATTTCATAAAAGAAAGAAATTGACAAAAATATAATTAAGATGATAAAAACTTATCTTGTTCTATCAGGAGGTTGGCGTTTATATATCCACACAAGTTATTTTGATTACAAGGGAAGTTATAAAGAAGCAAAATACAGACAACAACGTATGTCTTCATAAAAGAAACTGCCGCAAATATGTTAACGTACATCAAGCGCAAATTTATTGAACTGTGTATTTTAAAATCCAATATCATTTGATCATGCAATCAGCACCAATATTGCGATGGGTTGTGCAAGTATGGTCTGCGCGTAAACTTTCGATACGTTAAATCGCAAATATTGCGAATATATCTAAGAAAAAATATATGAAGAGACAAAAATGGACTTTATGAACGATCACAAATTCTTTCTCTCAAGACAAAGTCACTGCTTTAGACGGCCCCAGATTATGACTAAAATAACATCCGTCTTGATATCTTATAATAAAATTTCTGCTATCGTATTTCTCAGGTAAACAGCATTCATCGACTGAAATTAATTAAAACGTGAACCTTTTATACAAGACGTCTACCTTATCAGCTTTGAAGAACACACAATATTTGCAACCACGGTAACAACTGGCTACCTTTGTACGAATGAAAATGCGATGATGTGTGTTCTGAGGAAATTGATTAGTCTTGATGCATCTTCCCTGCGTAAATGTCTTGCATTCGTTGACATGAAGCGACTACTCAGTTTCATTGAATATTTGAGCATTCGCATTGGATAAAATTGTTTTGTTATGTTATTGCTATCAGGAAGTAAGCAAACACATATCACCTGATTATGAACAATCAATAATCTTAAACGACGAGGTGGGGGGGGGGGGCTTTTGTATCGACATGCAATAATAAAAATCACCGTCTTCCACATTTTCCTGAGAGTTTTAATATGCTAGCAAACAGAGATATTACACTGAAAGCAATAACAGATAGTGTAGGTTCCCTAGATACCAAGAATGTTGCTGAACCGGATTATATTTTGAGTAAAATGTAAACAAGTATCGTTCATTAGATGTCAGCTCCGTTACACATAATATATGTACAATGCCTACGCTCATTCATCGTTCCTTCTAACTGGGAAATATTCACAGTAGTGTAGTGGGATAGTTTGGGGCAAATGAGGCCAAAGAAGGAAAAACAGCCTGGGACTGTTTCGGGCACAGATTTATAGGGACAAAAAAAACAGCCTGGGACTGTTTGGGGCATATGAGAATTTTGTATAGCGACAAGAGGAATGGAACAGATAGGGTGACGTCACGGTACTGGACACTTGCAACAATGTAGTAAGTACCGTGACGTCATGCCACCTGTTTCATTTCTATACAAAGTGTTATGCATTCGCGTTCGTATCAGTGGATAATATAGTATGTTTTAAATTTTTTTAGGCAAGAAAGAATAAATCTTTTTGAGGTAGTGGAGTGGCCCTGGAAAGGGCCTTTGGTTTTTGCTTCTATTGTCTCCAGTTCTTCCACCAGCTTCTTAATTTTCCAATGATTCCTTTCTTCGTCTTTTTCTTTTCTTCGTCTGGAATCTAGTCTGGATGTCCCATGTCTCTAAATTTTTTCCTTATTTTCATTCAGTCTTTCAAAGTCCTCTTTCTTTTTTTGGTTTTCCTTCTCCTTTCTCTCTTTTGTCCATATCTCTTTTATTTTCTTCACCTCTTCTCCCATTACCTTTTTCATAATCTCTTCTCCTTTCTTTAAGCCGTCTAAGTCTTTTTTGACAGAAGGCCACTCATTTAAATGGAATACGTCTTTCAAATAACATCTGACTTCTATAACAATATCAATCACTTGTTTCAAAGTTTCCACTCTTACATATTTAAGTTGTATGAAGCCTCTCAACTTCTCCGCTTCCTCCACTATCATCCCTTGTAATTCAAAACTGGCTACTTTCAGTCTCGTCACTAAGTCTTGGCTGACTGGGAACCTCCATTCCTTTTCAAGCCTATCCAGTACGTATGATCCATCCATCATCCAATACCAACTGTCTTTTAATTGGTTAAATACTTCCATCTTGATAGGTATTGACTAGTTAACGTGGGTAGCCAGACTGACTAGCGTTCCGCGTTATATACGTCAAGCACGGACGTGAACGAAAACATCCCTTGCACTCACTTCACATATTATCTACTATCCACACCAACGAACGAGAATGGATAAAACATACGCACTATACTATCCACACCAACGAACGAGAATGAATAAAACACACACACACTATACTATCCACACCAACGAACGAGAATGCATAAAACATACACACTATACTATCCACACAAACGGGAAGAGAAGAAAAAACACACCATACCTACTATCCACACCAACGAACGAGAATGCACGAAACATACACACTATACTATCCAGAGAAACGAAGGAAGAGAAGAAACACACACACACACACACACACACACACACACACACACACACACACACACACACACACACACACACACACACACACACACACACACACACACACACACACACACACACACACACACACACACACACACACACACACACAACAGTAAAGGAGTGAGTGTTTATAGTCACACTACTCTACATTCACACAAATTGGCAACTTGAATAGTCTCTCTTTTCTAGAGATCTGGTTAGCCCTGAGAAGGTTTTTTTTCTTTGAACTCCAATTGCACCTGGCTGATGGTGGCACCTACTAGGTCTGGCCCCACAGACGCAACGTCGGCTCCAGTCCTGCTCCCAATTGATGCGTGTGGTTGGGAGCGCAGAGGGAGCTTGACTGGCTTCATTATTCCAGTCTTCAGTCTGAGGGATAGTGAACACTTGTTCCCTCCTTCTTCTATTCCACACCCTGGGATAATGTTGCTGAAGCTGCGGCTCCCACTCTTGCCGCTGTCTCTCCAACTCCTCCAAGACCTCCTCCTCCCAATTTTCAATTTGAGGGACAGCGTCTCTGTCGTTGTGGTACTGGTAGTGGCTGCGGTGTTGGTAGTGGTTGTGTAGGCGTCTTCACCTCAGGTTTGACCTCACAGACAAGTCTTATCATGAGGTGAGGCAGGATTCCTCTCTTCTTTTCTTCTTCTTCTTCCTTCTTCCTTTTTTCCTCCTCTTCTTTTAACCTGGCTTCCTCCTGTACCGCCTCCATAGCCAACTCATCTAGAAGGCGCCTGGCATCCTCCAGGTGCATCTGGAGTTCCAACAGTTTTTATAGTCTGCTCATCTTCTTTTAAGTTGACTAGTCAACAATGGTAGCCAGACTGACGAGTGCTCTGCTTTATATTCCTGGAGCACGAACGTGAAGGAAAATATCCATTTCACCAAAACTTACCATAACCAAAAAGAAAACATCAAACGCGCGGACCTAAAAGAAGCACTCACGTTGACTTTTTTACTTACAAACACAGATATGCACGATTTGAGAAGACAGAGAAACAAAGGGTGGATTTTTTTACTGACAAAAGAAACGAAGTGCTTATAGACACACTTCTATTTTTTTTTTAAACATACAAACACATAAATTTGTTTTGGCAACTGAATTACTATGTCTTTTCTAGAGTATTGGGATAGCCCTGAAAAGGGATGTTTTTTGTTGACGGGGAGTGATGGCAATCTTTTTTACTGTCTAAGATTGAATCCCCGTCTGGCAGCAGGCTTTCCTATACGATACGGCCTGCTTCTGCGGAAAGAGAAGGAGAACTCTTTGGTGTCCACACGGCAGTCGACAAAACCTCTGTCTGGTTCTTGCTGCTGCTCCTGTTGCTGCTGCTGTTGTTGTTGCTGTTCTCTCTGCTTCTGAAGTCTGTACTTCTCTGTCCATTCTTCTTGTTCTTTCTTGATTTCCTCTCTGAAGACCTTTTCTATCAGGTCTTGGGCTATGGATAACATCCTGACATTCTCTGTCTCTTCAGGCTTAGTTATCAGGTTTAGCCTGACACGATGTAAATTGACGTAAGCTTCGTTCAGCTTGGCTAGTCTGGAAGGCATCTTCATCGGTTGACGAATTAACAGTGGATGGCCAGACTGGAGACCAACCCGCTTTACATGGTTCAAACGCGGACGCGATAGAAAACATCCCTACTAGGTGTTTTGTTTGGGTCGGAACGCTATGACAGCGAATGTCATGGTGAGGGATAGAGAGAAAGTCAAAGAGCATATATTCACAGTCTTTTTTTGAAAACAAACGACAGACACATTTTTTTCAAAACTCAACATTCTTTATTCAACCAACATTCAACTACTAACAAATAACAAGTAACAATAACATCAAACAAATTATTTTTGACAAGGTTGACAACGTTGTGAAATCATGTGAGATTTCCGTTGATGGAAGTCATGAGGCCATTGATGTACACTACGTTTCCTTGCTAAAGACAAAACATAGCCATAATGGTCACAAAACCATCGATCTACTTTCTCATCGTTTCTAGGAGAGTGACTATCAAAAAAAGTCAATAAATGTTCTAAAGGATATCCAATACTGCGTTGATGAGGAAAATACACACAATATTGTCCACACACCATGGAATCTGTGCCTTGTAATTTCACATTATTGTATCGTGTCGTCTGGGCATTTCTTCTCATAAAGTCAATGATGTCGTCTTCCAAAGGGGGTAATCCATACGAATCAAAATATTCCACACAATCCTCTTGAGGGAAGTAGACGGCAACCCAGTGAGTTCCTGGAAGATGACTTTCGTCCGTATTGATGACATAAGCTTGATGGTCTTGAGGTTTGCGATGAGGTAGTTCATCTTTAGCGCACACGACAGGATTCCAAGAAGTAGTATACGAACTATTGTTCAAAAGGTAATAAAATTCAAAGGTATCTATTTTTTGTTGTGTGTTTTTTTTTCTCACATGTAATGATATGTCATCAATTCAATTCTGACATTTTGTTTGAAACGCTCTGTCAAGTAGCCGTTTCTTCGCCTTGTCTCCCAACTCTGGGCTAAGAGAGCTTCGATGCGATAGATCTTTAGAGTAGTCAGTGGAGGGCAGGAATGATCACGCAAGCCTTTACACCACTCATGCAACACTGCTTCTTCTGAGATGAGACTCCAAGCGTCGTCCAGATACTCGTCCAATTTTTCTTCTTGACTCATCATCAGATATTTATCATGTTGAATTTGACTGGGATGATCGTTTTGACATCCATAACAATCTCTCTTGGTCAATTCCGTAATTTTATCCGCCAGGTGTTTAGCAAAACAGGACACTAAATGTTGTTCTTGTTCTGGCCATCTGGACTTGACCACTACCTCGTCCTCTTTGTCTTGGTCTTGGGGTTCTGTTTTCACGCTATCCTCCCATTCCATTTCCAAAGATTCTCTATCGTTCAATGAGGGATAGGAGTCTTCCATTGTTTCTAATAGTCTAGAATGACTTCTCTCAAACTGTTGATTTCGATGGTATTATCGAATTCGGCATACAAGATGACGTTCACCGTCTCGGTGAGAGCTTCTGCAAACTGAACTTCCACACGCAGTTGACCAGATTTTATAAAGTGGAAATGTCCCTCGTCACTGCCTTGGTCTGGAGAGAAATCAAAGGCCCACAAAGTGTAACCTCCGACATAATCTTCGTACAAAATACCGTGATTGGTGTTGGTTCCTAGTTGTCCGGTAGCTTCGTACAGGGACAAGTACGATCTCAAATAATTCTTCTGGGCAATGTTAGGTTCGAAGGGTCTGGTACACAAAGTCTTGCCATCGCGACTGACTTCGATCTTGGACACTCTGTAGTGCTTAAACTGGAAAGGATTTTGATCGTGGGCTCCATTGAGGGCTGCATTACTGATGATGCCAACGATTAAACGTTTGGGTAACTGTCCTTGGAACAGATGATATTCGATCTTGGATCGGAGTCCAGCAGCATTGGTGAATGTTTTCACTTCTACACGTCGTAACGGATACTTGGCGGTCGATCTGCTCAATGTTTGACTGATGTCGTTTCCCGCTTTAGGTAACACTTCTACGCGACGCACGTAAAGTCTGGCTTCTTGGATGATGGTTTGTACTCGTTGGCATGAGCCATCAAATGGAAAGCGGTACTGCTGCGATTGAGTCTCAGGCGAATATCCACTCTGTTCAGCAAATACTTGTCTTGCAACCACATGCGATCCATCAGTTCTAAACTACGTGCTTGCAGGATTTTCCTTCGACGGTTGTTAAAACCCACATTGTGAGGATTGTCATCGGCTGTCAGGGCTGTGTCGTTAAACGTGTCTTCACCTGCAGTGTCAGGTTTGCATACCACGCAAGCATCCAGATGAGTGTTCTTGGCCTCTTTTCCGTACGTCAAGAGATTTTCTAGGTACGCTCGGTAAGGGTATGTATCCATACTGCTGCTGACCAGTTTGTTATTCAAGTACAAATCCACTTCGCTGAACAAGGAATGCATGAAATTGTTGACGGGAGCTACTCTGGCATCGGCTCCCGGATTGGTGTTGTCGGTTTTGATCACTTTCAGTTTTAGGTACAAGTAACTGCTATTCAGATCGATGTAATCTTCGGGCTGTCTTTTGATTTCAAGCTCGATGGGAGCTGAATCCGTCAAAGAGGAGACGGGATTAAATTCGACCCAATGGGATTCTTGCATCGTCATTATGGTGGGTGGCATGGCAAACAGATCCAGTTCCGACTTGGAACAAGCACAAGACTCCCGGTGCATCATTTTCTTCTTTTTTTTAATAATCAAAAACGTCTAACTCTCGAACAGTTTTTCTTTTCTTAGTCTTTCTAGCTCTAGGGGTGTGAAGTCCTCTTAAGGGGTGTTTTCGTCATCTTTTTCTGCATTGTCCTTGCTGTGGCGTCAGGGAATCAGGAATGCATGACTCGGCATTGCCTAGGGCATTTATAGGAGTTTTTCGCCGACCGAAAATGTCTTTACCTGTTTGAAGCAAGACATTTCTGCCCGCTCTCAAGAAAGATTCTTTGGGATATTGTTTGTCAATGATAACATTTTGGAGAAATTCTTTGCCATGCGTCAACGCGGCATCTTTTAAGACGTGCAATCCCCGTGTCACCATCGGTTTCAAAACGGGAACCACTGTACGAAAGGCTGATATGAGCATATCACCTAAACCATGTCCTCGCTGTAGAGGGACTCCTTGGTACACAGGATACATGACTGACAAAAAGTTAGAGTAATCGTTTTCGAAAATGGAGTTTCACTGTGACTTTCCATTTGATGAATGGAATATTTTGTCCCAGATCTCCTTTTATAGTAATGTTGACAGTGTCGAAATAAGACTTACTGACGGGCAAATAGTGAGGATGTACAAATGTTTCCACCTTCCTCGTCAGCAGCCGTGGCAGAATCCACTTTGAAAGGAATGACACGCAGTAACGGTACGGAGGTGTGTCCCACCACGTTGTACTCCACCACATCGGAGTACACAAATATCAAATTCAGTCCTTGATTCATTTCTACAAGGAATCGAAAATATTTCGCAAAATCCAGGTTACAGGTCACGGCTGATATTTCGTTTCTCATCTTGATCATCTTGGGGTCTCCACCCAAAATGTCATACAATTCGGGACAAAATGTAATGGTCAATACTTTGTCCTCTGAAAATTTGACAAGTAGGCGACGAGCTATTTTGTGGTACTCGATCGTAACACTTCTTCTGGCTTTCTCCAAGCTTTAACCAAACATGAAATTGAAGCTGTCGGCAATGGCGTTCACCAAATGTTGACCACTAAATTAATAGTCAGCAGGAATTTTCAACAGATAAGTGGAGCGATTAGTTTTGGGTCTTGTGTTTTCATAAAGTCAGCTATAGTGGCACGTTCATCCATGGCTTCTTGCACTTGCGGGTCATGAACTTCCACCGTAAAAGTGTTTTGATTTTCGACGATGTTTTTGATTTGTGTAGGGTGAATCACTTCCACCAAAGCCACTTCCCAATGGGCTTCGTGATCCATCTGGATGGTTTGAGGTAATCTGGCCGAGAAACAGCACAAAGTGTTATTGGGAAACACCTCCATGGAACTGTCACTGAGTAACGTTAAGTAAAATTGGTTGCTCATAATTTCAGAGTTCTAGTGTCCGAGGAGTCTCTGGAAGTCAGAGGAGTGTCTAAAAGAGGATGGTTAGGGTGACTGTTGGAAGGGGGACTAACGTTGGACACAAGACTCCCGTTGTTGTTTCCGTTAGAGGAATATTTCAGAGACGGATTGGGAAGAAGGTAACCGATGCAACTGCTAAGTAAAATGGTCCACAACTGTTTGTCTCTTTGTTGCAAACTCAAATTGGCAATGGCAGCACCGATGACACAATACACCAAAAAGATCTGGCTGAAAAAGACGATTTGCGTTTTGGGCACACGTTCTCCACACCACACCCACAAGTATTCCTTTTGTAGATTTTGCAGAGAAGATCTGGGCGATGGAGTGGTTACTGCAGTAGCCGAGGCTGTGTTGAAGGGAATGATGGTCATTTCTTTTTATAGTCGATGAGTTGCGAAGCGTCGATCCAAGAGTCAAAACTGGAAGGATATTCTTTCCAACGTACTTTGACTTCTTTGACACGTCGTTTTCCCACTTTACGAGTTCCTCGATCGAGAATGCTTTCTATCTCGTACACGTCGTCTTCCTTTTTGGTCGCACGTTGTAACTCGGGCAAGTAAAACATTTCTTTTAACACTTCCCCGTTAATGTCCTCCAATTTATAGACAGGAGGATAACGGCCACGCACTCATTCAGTGACACGAAACAATTCGCTGGTCCAATTGGGTAAGTAACCTTTGTCGAAAGTGCGTTTGGTTTTGCCAATGAGTGCCCAATCTCCTGATGCCAACACTCCACTTTTCTTGGGGACAGTCACTGTTGGGGACGTTGCAAACAGGCGCTCGAAGACGGTCACTTCGTTGTCAGGAGTCACTTCTTGGAGGGCACGCCCAATGCTCCAATGGAAAGATTGGTTGTACGATTGGAAGAGGTGTGGCAAGACGTCGATGTACTTGAGAGTGTGTTGATGCGTAAAATATTTCCACATGCGTTCTTTCAAGGTGCGTTGAAAACGTTCCACGATGCTGGCTTTGGTTTCGGGATTCTCGGTGGTGAAAAGATGAATGTCACGTTTCTTCAATTATTTTTGGAAAGCTTGGTTCAGAAATTCGGTGCCTTTGTCAGTTTGCCATCGAAGAGGGTGACGACCGCTTTGTTTCAACACCAGTTTGAGGGCTAACTCACTGCTCGATTTGGAAATCAATGGCACGACCCAAGCAAATTTGGAAAAGACGTCGATGACACAAAACAAATATTTGTAACCACGATTGCAGGTGGCCAAATGAGAGACATCAGCTAAATTGGCTTGCCATTGATGATCGATGCCCTCCACTTCGGTGCGACTTCTGGAAACTTTTAGTCGAATGAGCTTGTGTAAGGTGTACGTGGCTTGTTCTTGTAACCAGCGTTGCACTTGAGGTAAACGGATACTTTTCAGTCGAGTTTTGGCAGCACGATACAATTTCTGAACTGCTCCGTAACCTGCGGGATGGGATGGATCGTAGTAAATGCTGGCTAACACCTTCTCCATTCTTCCTAAATGTTTTAATAAGTGATCCACTCTTCACTGATGCTACTCTGAATGGGACGAGGGGGTGGTTTAGAAACGGATTTACGTGTCCGATGTGCCACGGATGTAGAAGTTGACGGTAGTGGTGGTGGTGGTAATGGGATGTCTTTGGTCTTCTTTTCTTTTTTCACTTATTCATTCCCTTCTTTCTTTTTCACTTCTGTCGAAGGAGGAGTGGACATCATCTTTTTAACCCAAGCCTTAAGTTCTTCTCGTTGCGGTGTAGGGGAAGGGGTCAACAAGGACGCTGCAATCTTACTAGGGATGGGAGTTTGCTGATTGTGTTTGAAAGACTTCTCGTGCCTCTTCTTCCTCATGCATCCGTGGGGTTGCGTCTGTCTTGACCACTGGTAGTGGTGGTGATGGACTTTTCATCAGAGTCATAAAATCTTCCAGAGTGGGTAGAGCTGTTTCGTCTAAAGCTTTCTGGTGAAAGAGTTGCAGTCGTTACAACAATTGACCGTACCGTTGCGATTTTTCCGTTTCTGGCAAATCGCTGCGATCCATCAACGATTGCAATTCGTGTTGTAACTGGGACATTTCGGTCAAATGAGGATTGGGAGTTAAATGCGGGGTTCGTTGTTGTTGCCAACGATGGTATTCCATCCATCGTTTGTAAGGCACTAAAGCCAGTTTTCGTCCTTCCATCGGATTTCAATGATCACGTCTGAGATCTTTTGACTCCAAAGGTCCCTTTTATCTTCTTGGACCTTTTTATCTTCATCCTCCCAGGATGTTTCCTAATGCTCCTTTCAGCAAGGGTATTCCTATTGTACCCATTTCTCCTTTCAGCAACATGGGCAAAAAGGGTAAATTTCCTCCGCGTTGCACCAACATCTTTTTCTTTTAACCAATGAGTATTTTCTTTTGGACCATTTGGCGAAGAACGTGTCGATGTTTGGCTAAGCATTCTTTCTGGTGTTTAAACATGTTTAAACAAAGGTATTGTGCCTTTCAAGACATTCAGACAACATTCCCACACGGTATCGATAACGTCTTTGGAGGTAGTTTGAATGAGTTTTTTTGCATGGGTGGAGGAGCTTTGGACGGGACAAACAACATGTCCCAATGTTTGGCTAAACGAGGTGGCAGTCCTCTCCTATTCTTTCCTTTAGGGGCAGAAGAGGCATGTCTTTTTTGGGGTGACATCTTTCTCGGATGGTTCGATGGTTCCGTGGCACACAGCAAAAATACACTAACATCGATGATTTGTCACACGGTCTTTTATCCTCTCTTGGGGACTGTCGCTTCGTCATAAAGGTGACGATGTGTTTTCCAAAATCGCCTAAGAATCCTCCTCTTTGGTGGCTCCTCTTTTTCTTTGGACGAGTGTGTCTTTTCTGGGGGTGACGTCGATGTTTGGCTAAGCGCTTTTTAGGATGCCGTGACTGTCTTTTTCGTTTTCCTTTTCCTTTTTGGACCGAAGAAGGAACACGATGGTAACGGTGTGCACTTCTTGGAGGGGACATCTTTGGGCGTTCAGCAGCACAAAAACACTGATCCGTATTCTTTGCCTCAGGTCTTTTTTATACTGGAATGAGTCGCCACTGATTGTCTTTACGTCGTATCAACTTGATGACAGGCAACACACGTCGTGGAGGAGGTCGCAACGGACTAAATCGAGACAGTTCTTGCTTGGACAAATCCAGTAAACTCTGTAACACACCCGTTCTCTCTTGGACTTTGGGGGCAGGTACTTTGTGAGCAGTGGCCACTGCCGCTAAAGAGGAAGCGGGTTTCACCGCTGGAGGAGAAGTTTTTGGAGACGCTCTCTTGCGGGTAGAAGCTGTTTTCTGTGGACTTTTCTTTTTCTTTTTCTGAGGGTGCGACCTGGTCTTGACACCGTTGCTGTTTTTTCTTTTTCTTCTGGGTAAGTTTGGGCGTGGCTTTTTTCTTGGGGACGACTTTGGGAGCATTAGGATCCCTTTTTAAGAGGAAACGAATGATGACACCTCCTAGAGAACCGCTACCTCCAAGTTTTAAAATGATTTACTTTTTGGTTTGAGTGTCGATGCGAGAATCGGCTAGCTGCGTCAAGGCGACTTTGTTTCTCTCAAAAAAACGTTTGGTTTGATGTGGAATCTGAATGATGCCTTGCAGTAATTGACGTGCTGTCACCGTAAACCATCGTAAGACTTCTTTGAGACTAGCTTCCAAGACACGAGCACGTATTTGTGGATTTTTTTCGCGACTGATACCGTACAAGGCACGAATCAATTTAATGGGAAGATGAGACTGAAGGGACGTCATGTTGAGACAGAGCCAAAGTGACCGAGGTTTTTATAGACTTTCTTTTGGTGATTGTGATTAAGTCGACAGGCCCTCCGTCTTGGCATCAGTGGTGAAACAGATGGGTACGAAATCGCAAATAATTGGGAGTGGTGGGTTTTAAATCCACGAGTAAATAAGCGTGTGGGGTTTGAGTGGCATCGTCGTACGCATGGGTCAGCCAAGGCGTTCCTAACTGTTTTACATAAGACTTGTACTTGCGATTTATCTCTAGGGCTTTTAAACAACACCACGTAATGAGCATTGAGACTGATGGTACGATGGGCTTTACTTTGTTGAAACAAATTTTGGGTGATGTAAATGACACTGGCATTACGATGATGCCCTTTGCGCGTAAACCATAGTTTAATTTCTTCTTCGTCTTCTCCTAACATGTCGTCAAAAATAACCAAATGAGTTTGACTAAGGTCAGACACGATCCCGTCGTCCTCGCCAGGAATGCCTTCCACAAAGACGATGGAATCGCCTTGACTTTCTCGCAGAAGGCTGTACGCCGATTGCCACTCTTTGTAACACGACACGATTCGTTAGGTGGACGATCGATCAAATGATGTTTATGTTCGATCAAACGTTTGACAAATTCGGTTTTGCCTGAACCGCTAGGTCCGGCAATGAGCATCTTAAAGGGATGGCGAAGATACAAGGCCTCCCAACTAGTCCGATCTACGTGTTCGTCAATGACTTTGACAGTGGAGGAAGAAAGAGTAGAGACAGTAGAGGTTGCCATAGTAGTGTAAGAAATGTCACTTTTGACACGAAGACAGACAAGACAAGAGTTGATATACTTTTTTTCAGCACACGTTTATTGTCATCTTTAATTGTGAAGAACACGAAAGACAAAAATACATAAAAGCCAAATGGTTAAGTACATGAATTAAAGACACATCAAAACGATCAAAGTGGAATATAAACAAGTCTCTGTACAACATTTGTGGTGATCAAGAAGTGAAATCGTAGGGTAGTATGTAATGTTCTTAGAGTCTCTACACTCCTTGGCACAGTCACATAAGAGTCCTCCCGGAATGGCCTTTCGGGGATGTCGATAACGGTCCTGCCCTGAAGAGAGTGGTTTTCCTCGGTCACGACTTCTTCTTCTTCTTCTGGCACTGTCACTAACACTGGTTTAAAAGTTACTTTTTTCACAGAACGTTTTAATTTCTTAGGATTACAAATCTTTGGCATAGTGTGCCACTTCTTTTGTCCAAGCCTCAAAACCCCAACTTTTCCAGTCACGTACATCTTTCCAGTGAGGGTGTAAGTCACAAGCTACACACACGTCGTCGTACACATCTTCAGTGCCGAAAAGTTGACGAATCTTGTTTTCCCGTAGAGGTTGAGAAGTATCAAGATGAAAGCGCAAAGCTTTGAGCAGAATGAGTCATTTAAAGGGACCACTTTTATGCTTTTTGGAGTGGTATGTACTGTTCGTAAAGAGTCCACAAGGAATCGTCTGGTAAACGAAATCCCAAAAAGCAAGTCACTAAGACACACACTACACGTCGACCCCAATTCAATGGACACAGTAGGTGCTGGTAATCCTCCACCGTTTGAATAGTGTCATTGATTTCCTTCCACGGAATCTGTTTTATCACGAATGATAAAGGTCGTGGCATGGTAGTCTGTTTTTATACCCTCTTTGGTGTAATGTAATAAGTGTACTTTTTGAACAGCCTCGATTTTATTTTAGTACCGTACCAAAAAAGTTTAGTCACTAACTCACACACCACACGTCGCACAGAAGTTTCCTCTTGAACTAGAAAGAATTGTTCTTGTAAAGATTTATTGTAATCCTCTAACTCGTCCGCTGAAATTTGGTGTATTAGGATCACCTTGTAAGTTGAATGAGTGGCATCCAAAAATTTATGAATTTCACGCGATTCATCAATGTCTGACCACTGGAACACTTTCATCAGAATCAGTCCTCTTATAGCATTTAGGTACCAGTGGTTCCAACATCGGTGACGTAACGGATGAAATGGTTCTTTGCGTTTCACTTGTTTTTTGACGAACTCGCGGTAAATGCGTTCTCTCAATTCCACAGGCAAACCACGAATGTTCTCTTGTAAAGTATCCATGACCATGTCAGTCAAACACTTCTCCTACAGTGAAAGTAATGAACGTAGTGAGTAATTTCTGGCCACTGCCACTCCAGGAAACGGTCAAGAATGTCAATAAAATCTTCAAATGTAAATGGTCTACAGCGGAATATTAGGAAGAACGCACCATTGATCCAGAGAAATCTGACTTGTTTGTTGACTTTTGTCAATTTCCTCTTGTGAATTTCTCGACATAAAAGTTCTACAGTCACAAATTGAGATTTGGCTCTGGCAAGTCCCAGTCAAATTTCCTTGTAGATCTTCTCTTCCAATTCGTTTGGTAATGTTTGAAGATTATTTTTCAAATTGGGCTTAAATACTTGTCTAGGGGTTGTCCAACGTTTGACTCCTAGCCACGTAGCTGGTTTCTTACACGACATGGTATGCCCACTTCAATCACGAGGTCCCACTAAAGGTAGGTAGTGACAATCCGGAGACCATCGAGCATGTTCCAGGTAAGCGCAATCTTTCTTCCTCCACTCGTGAAGTGACACACAACAACTGAAGCACTTGACTTTATCCCCTTCGCCCAAGTAGATAAATCCAGCTCTAGCTAATTCTTCGGGGGTAGGTCCTCCCAGATATTTTGGCCATTTTCCTCGGAAGGTTTGGATCCGACTTTCAAAGTCGCAGTATTCAAGCAAACGCACAGGGAACGAATATTCGTCTTTCACAGGTTCATTTCGATGAGGGTATGGTGAAATATGTAGGTGTTTGCTCAGTTTTACATGACATCCGTAGGGTGGTAGCCGCATGGTTTCATAATGATGACATCCACCATGAAAACCAGTAAAGTGAAAAGGTGTACGATAACGAGTAGCATCGCTTTCGCATCCGTCAGGTTTCACACACACAGCATCACTTTCCATGGTAGGTATGGTAGTAGTAGTTATAGCAAAGTTCCCATGATGATGTGGTACTGAATCGCTAAGGTCATAGCGTACGGCATCCCTGCCATCGCAAGGCACAGCATCGCACTCGAGTTTGCTCTTGCTTGATACTTGCTGTTTGAAAGGATTCATCTTTCTCGCTTGGCAATGGTAGTCACAATGAACTATCGGTCTTGAACGTTGTCCTTTTTTATATGCTGACCAATATCGTCGTGACAGTACGGTAAAGTGAAGTGATTGGGAAGCCGTACTCGCTTCTGGTACACTATTTGATAGACTTTTTCCAAGGGTCGGCTAACGATTTGATGTGTGGGTAAACGTACAATCTTGTGCGGTTCGTGGGTGGTCACTTTAAAATTTCCATTCTGTCCAGCCTGCAAGGCTTCTTTCAATACGCCAAAGTTCACCACTCGACTGGTGCGATAATTGAGAGTCAATCCTTTCACTTTACACTCTGTGTGCACTTCTCCTTGTTTGTCCCGGTATTAGTAGCCGTAATTTTTGGGACCGCCACTTGCAAAACTCAGAATCTTGTCGTCGGGATGCTCGTCCGTCCAGGCTCCTAAACGGTCTCCTTTGATTTTAGGGTGCTGTTGACCCAGACGATCAATGTAGATGCAACTGTCCGTGTCAAAATAAAGCACACGATCTCCTAACTGGTGTAACGCTTCGTACGATTTTAAGCGAGCATGGGCTGTCACGTAAGCCGCAATGATGACATTTCCAAATTCGTCGGCTTCTTCAAAGTCCAGTTCTTCTTCGTAATTTACTAAGATCAAATCCTCACGAAAGACGTCCACGTGTTTCATGTATTTAGTTTTGTCGTGAATCATCTGGAAGAAGCGGGAAGGTTCTGTCAAATACTCCGTCTTGGGTAAACACGGTCGTTGTGCCATTTTGCCCCACAAGCAATTTAACATCACTTTGGCAAACGATCGCCTTCCTTCGTTTTTCTCCACGTGGTCTAAAGTGATGCCTTCCTGCCCCCAGTATTTGTCTTTGAATTATTTTTGGTCTTCGGGAGTGTCTCACCATGAAGGATAGCCACTGGCTTCTTGTTTCAGTTTCAAAAAGGCATTCACGTAGTCTGCGAAAATGCCTTTCTGAGTCTCGTCGCCCTTGTGGTATTTTTCTGTCTTGGGAAAGTGGTAAATTTTGTACACTACTAACAGCTGGTATCCCAAGTCCAGAGCTTTGAACAATTCCACGCTGACCCACGTTCCTGTCAAGGCGCGTTCTTCCTGAGTGTGCTGACAAGGTTGGTCTTGGTTACACGTTTCGGCACAAGTACGGCACAAGGGAAACATCAGTTTTCCTTGGCAATGGTGAGGTAAATCGGGATGGTACAAGTACGTGGGAGGCAAGACTTTACATTTGATCCATCCTTCGTATTGTTGAATGTTGTCCACGTCGATGTGTTCCGTCAGCAATTGCGGGTGCCCTGTGGGAAAGTGACAGTATTTGCACACGTACAGATACAGCGAACACACGTCCAAGTATTTGATTTCTTCTCCTTTCTCCTCGTCGGCTTGGTATAGCAAACAGGTGGCATTCGTCCGTCCTCCGTACAAACTGTCCCTTGGGTTCAGTGGCCCACCAGCTTGTAACTTCCCACGATACGCTTAAACTCGGGTGGGTTTTCAAACGGTGATCGTACTAGTGTTCCCACATTTCTACCACTTGGTATCCTTGCTCTTCTAACTTCAAGCGTCGCTGACAAGTGGCCTGGTACAAATCTTCCATGGTCCGTTGTAAAAACTGATTTTTAGTGTTACGTTGAGGGTAGCAGATAGGACATCCGTGAAATAAGCACCCGTTAAACTCGTATACGATTTTGGGGTTTTCTAAGTCCCAGCCATCCACTGAATACCTTCCGATGGCTTTTTCACCTCCTCCGTTGCGAGCGTGTTGGATCCATTTGTCTTCCTTGTCGCACAAGTAATGTAACTAGCATAGGGCTTTGACCGAGTATTCACGTTTGACAAAGTTGGTCGTTTGAGGACTGATGACAGCTAGGGTGTTTTCGGGCATGAATCGTTGGCGGTACACTAAGGAACACGCTTTGGTAATGGTAAAGGATTCTTTCAAAGGATCGATCCCTCCGTGCTCCATGAATAATTCTCAAATTTTCCACAGCAACGCCGTAAAATGCCCACGTCGGAACGACAATATTTTAACATTTCTTCCTGAAAGTCGAAAGGCTTCGAGTCATGAGTGTGGTACCATGCGCAGAAAGCATCTCGTTGTTCGGTACGCATGTTGTCGGGGTCGTAGTAGTGAGCCTCGGGCAAATGAGGCAGAACGGTGTGTTGAGTGGCTTCGGTATTGAAAAAGTGCGGAAAATAGCCTTTGGTCATTTCTGTCATTCCAAACGTTTAGGCATGCGACTCAAAGGCATGGCCAAGTAACTCATCGAATCTTTAAACTGCACTTGTCCCTCTTGCATGGAAATGATTTTGGCTTCGTTCAAAGTCACTTTAGGGCTCTCGGTACTTTGTTCCGTATAGTATCTCAAATGAAATTGCCCATCATATCCCGAGAAATTGTGAGCCATCACCGTGGCATAGCGATGACAATCTCCGTACCGTTTGATGTCTTCTTGGCTCCACGTCTCGTCGATAGGGTCTAAGATCCATTGGGCGAAATCGGCCAGCGTGTTCGGTCCACGAAAGATTTTTTCACGTCCTCCAGGAACCTTGCTACAGTGAGGGCAATGAGTAAAGATAGGTTCTTGGATGCACTTCTCACACGAAAGATTAGCCACGCAGAAATTAGGAATGTGAATGCCAGTCTCTTGCATGCATTCGAAATCGAAAAAGATGAAATGGCCTTTCTTCTGGTCATTATCTTCTTCTTCATGTTTGGACTGATATTTTTGAATGTAGCATTGGTGTTCCAAGTCCACGATTTGGCGACAAATGTGACATCGCTTCTTTCCTGAACATACGCGCGCCTTAGCATTATTGGTACGTATGCCTTGTCCACAAGTAGGGCACAATCTCAGGAGTTGACAAGCACTTTTCTGCTGTGAACCTTGCGTCTTTAGATGTTGTTGGAAACAGAAAGGGCTGACAAACGTGCGCTGACAAGCTGGGCAATGCACTCGTTCTTGTCCTTGGTCCAGACAGCGCTTAGAGGCTTAACATCCCTCACATTTCGATCCACAATGATTGTGTTGCTCTAGATTGTTATAGCCATAGTCACATTTCTCACAGTAATAACCGTATCCCAGGAATGCAGTGATACTGGTAATGGCATCGAAATGTTCATCGTGATGATAGACGTGCATGCATTTTCCGTCTTTGAAATTTTTGCCTCGAAACAACAGAGGTCCGCGCACTTCTTGAGAGTGTACTTTCAAATTTTAGCGTGGAGCCAAGACGTCTTGCAACTTTTGCATTTCAGGAATGCCACAGGGTGTGTCTTTGGATATCCCCTCTTGCTGTAACAGGAGTTCTGCTCCTCCTTGTTGTTTGACTCGGCTCGATTTTTGAATAGTTTGCCAGGCTCTTTTCCATTCTGTCGTGTCGTTCTTGTCGGCATACGTTCGTCCCACCACGATGGCACGGGCTAAACACATCTTCTTTTGAGTGCTGTTAATTTGAACGAGGCTCTTTTTGGTGCTGCGAAGATTTTCTACCAAGATCACCTTTTTGCCATGTCCTGTCCCTTTCGGAAGAGAGACGTGGGTCATGAACAGTGTCGCTTTTCCGTCGGTGATGAGAAACTTGTCGTTGGATTGTTGCACGTGTTGAATCTTGTCCATGACTTTGGAAGATGTCAATTCTGCCGGGCTGCTAAACTCGATCTAAACGGAGGACTTCAAACCGTCGTGATGAATGGAAAGTCTCAAGCGATCGTCGTCTTTGGCTTCACATTGCTGTTTCAGTGTGGTTAACAAAGAATCCCACACATTGGTGATGAACCCTCTGCTTTTTCCAACGGTACGTCGGACTTGAAATCTTTAAACTTTACCGTGTACGTGTAGGCTGTGGTTCTAAATCTTCTAGAGGAGCGTTTGTCCGTCTCTCGAAAGTGGTAGTAATTTTCAGGGTTTACTGGTGGTGATGGACTTTGATTGGATGTAGACTCTCTGGGTCTGGATTCTGGTTCACTCATCTCATCTTCAAAATCGCTGGCATGAATTTGAGCCAAGACTTCAGCTACTGTGCGAGGCGATAAATCATGTTTCTGCCTCTTACTTTCTTCTCCTTTCTTTACGAAATGATGCGATCGTTTCATCTTGACTGCAAAAAGTTAAATGACTACATTTGAAACGCCATGGACCCCTATATATCCATGTCAGACTCAGTTTATATATAAAGGGTTGCTGCTTTCCCTCTCAGTATTCCTTTCGCTCTCAAGCTGACCAGCACGATGGAAGAATCCACACAGATCGAACTTCTGATTAGAGCTTTGCGAGGTGTCATAAGAAAGTTTTCTTCAGACAAACCGACGGACCACTCTCCCTCCTTTCGAGATAAAAGTCAAGATACTTGCTATATCTGTCAGAAGAAAGGGCATTGGGCTACAGATTGTCCAGATCGTCAAAAAAGCAAGACCAGTGTCAGAAGAGACAAAAGTCAAGATACCTGTTATCGTTGTCAAGAGAAAGGACATTGGTCTTCAGACTACCCTAAGAAACAACAAGAGCAGGAGGAGGAAGAAGAAAAAGAGGTGCCCTCGGCAAAGGAAGAACCCCGACACGTTCAGAAAGAGAAGAGAGAAAAGAAAAGAAGACGAGAAAAAAGTGAGGAAGAAGAGGAGGAAAAAACTGTGAAAGTGAAGAAAATCAGAAAACAGAGAGAGTGAAAGAAGAAAAAAGGACACAGAAGAAGTCTATGAACTTTTTAAAAGTGTTGTGTTATGTTGTGTTGTGACATTGAATTGTAAATATTTGTACCAGAACAGACCAGACTGATAAAAACGTGTCTGTTTGTTTTGATTGTTTAGAATAATAAGGACCTACACTCACGCACTCACAACACGTATATCATAGGGTTAAACAAGGGATTTTTGAGTTTTAATTGATTTTGGCAAAATGAATATTATCTCTTTTCGAAAGAAGTGAGTGGCCCTGAAAAGGACCGTTGGGTGTTTGTTTTTTTCTTAGAACAAACTTAGGAACGAGAAGCAATCAACTTTAACTGCCTTAAGCCTTTGCCACGGCCACGGCCTACTTCTCGACTTGCTCCTGTCAATGATTTGGTAGAAATCACTAGGGGTGGTATCTCCGGTGTAGTAACAGGGTTAGACTGTTCGGCTCGGGAAGGTCTTTTCACTTGGGTCGTAATATAGAAGTCTGATACATTTGTTTCAGACTTCTTAACTCGGCCAAAATGTCCAAGAATACCGTTACCGTTTGAGGTTCACATTTCTCATTCTCTCCTAGACCTTGTTTCTTCTCTGCTGCTTCTTCCTGTCGTTTCCTTCTTGCCTCTTCTTCTTCTCGTTGTTGCTGTTGAAGGAGAAATGCTTGTTCTGCCTCTTTCTGCTGCTGTAAAAATTTCTCCAATTCTTCTTTCTGTCTTTTTTTTAAAATCGTCGACGTGTGGTAAAGAAGGAGAAAGTGGCGAAGGTTCTGGTACTGGAACAAATTCTTGCGAAGAGAGAAAATCTGCTAAATCCCAATTGAAATCAACCTCTTCTGGAAGTAGCGCTGTGTTAACTTTGGTAGCCACTGCTATGCCATCGCTTCTCGTCTCCACAGCCGGTGCACCCCAATTCATTGTCTTCTTAGTTTCAGTCATGTTTCACAAAACAATGTCGCATTGATTCACTGTGCACAGACGCTAGCGCACCTATATAGAGAATGTGACGTCACAGGTAGCTCTCTTCGGATTGGAAGACAGACTCCGCAAAGTGACTGAATTTCGTAACGCGTGTTGGGATTGGTGAACAATTTCAATCCGTTTCGATCCGGTCTTCCACTATAAATAAACGCGGTTCACTTCATTCCCTTCACCTGTTCCTCGTCACAAGATGTGGACCAACGTAGAATCATCTACTTTCGTATCGTCGTTGTTTTTCTGTACGGACTTACTCATGTATGTGAGATCATCATGGAGAATCGTTAGGATTACCGAGACAAGTGTTTGGAAAAGAAGGACCTATGTGGAAAGACAAGGTTGTCTGAAGCGAGTCCTCATCTACGGTCCAGAGGTTAGACAAAGTTTGAGGAAGAGAAGATCAGAGATTGTATAATTTGTGTATAATAGATTGATGTTCATCAATCTATGGAAAATAAAGCGAATATATAAAACAGACTATACTATCCACTGACACGAACGCGAATGCATAACACTTTGTATAGAAATGAAACAGGTGGCATGACGTCACGGTACTTGCTACATTGTTGCAAGTGTCCAGTACCGTGACGTCACCCTATCTGTTCCATTCCTCTTGTCGCTATACAAAATTCCCATATGCCCCAAACAGTCCCAGGCTGCTTTTTTGTCCCTATAAATCTGTGCCCCAAACAGTCCCAGGCTGTTTTTCCTTCTTTGGCCTCATATGCCCCAAACTATCCCACTACACTACTATTCACTTTTATCCCTGTATTTACGAAAGGGATACAAATCATATCCAGCTAATTAAAAGATCTGTGTCTTCATTTTGTGTATTAGATGAGATTTATGAAAGAACAGTTTTTTAAGAACATTTCTTTAATATTTTTAATTTTATGCAACTCTTTAATGAATATTGATCTAGTTTTATCGCAGGACATTTTCCATTACATCAATTAAACAAAATGTACGTCAACATTTTGTAAAACTATCGACGATTAAACTATGACGTGCATTATTGTTGTGGAATTTCGAAAAAATTTTATATAATTTAGCACAAAGGACGGATTTTTAAACCTTTTATGTATGCCGTGAAAAATAATTCACTAACAAAGTTTGAAAGCTATATTCACAATAGGAAACTACGTGTTTGTGCTACTTTGGTATTTCCGAAAATAATGCCTATTACCCCTGGTGTCCCTCAAGGCTCAGTGCTGGTTACCTCTTATTTCTAGTTTATATCACACGCGATGATTACAATTTTGTGACTACATTTTACTAATAATTCATCGCATAGTAATAGCAATAATTCAGTCATTGATCCCTTGATTCACCTTTGGTGATCAAACTGATATGTTACAAGGAGTGAAAGTTGATTAATTGTGGAACTGGGTTTGAAGAAGGACTTAGGTTTGTGGAAGGTTGTTGAAATAATAGAGCAATATATTATGTTTAAGTATCCACGCAGTATAATCTCAAAAACAAGTCAATGTAAAGAAGTATTAGGTTTCGAAAGCGCTTAAAGACTCCGTTGTATTCGATTCATTATTTGGTTTGGAAAGAAAGATATGGATGAGGGAACTTTTGTCGGTTAATCTATTTCAAGCTGAAAAAGTATTGTTATGTTAACTAGGTGTGTGGTAATTTTAAGGTGGAAGATCTTTAGTCCGTCCTTATTCGGATTTTTAAGGCTAGGAATATCTCTTTGTTGTGAAATATGGGCAAAACTTTAATTACCTCTCCAAAAAAGTTCGCAATACATATTAGGCCTATCTGTAATCACTTTTGGTATAACTCAATTAATGCAATTATACAAGATTTTTTTTCTGTGTAACTTCTGTGATGACATACACTATTCTCAACTGTTTGCGTGAGACCTGGAATTGGACAGCTTAGAACGTTTGCCAGTTGCCTGAATCTAATGACCGTTCCATGGCTAATGGATCGCAATAAGTTATTGCCGAAATTCTCCGATGCAGATCCGGTGTACTTACGGGGTCGTTCACATATGACGTCACGTAGTGACGGGGGGAGGGGGTCAAAATTTTGTGACGAAGTGTCACGAGGGGGGATTGGGGTGTTGAAGAAATGTGACGTCACAATAAATATGAGTGTGGAACGCTTCTTTCAAAAATAATATCAGAATAAAAAAGATTTTGTGACCTTCATCCTCAGTCCATTTTTATCCGCAATAGATAACAACTCCCTCGTGGACGACTTATATTAATATTGTTATCTCAGATGAATCTTGGGTAATTGTTATAACCTTTAACTGGTTTAAACTGTTGTGGTTTTTAATTATGTTATTCTTTTTTTAATATAATGTAATACACACCTTAAAAACAAAATGTAGACTAAATAAACTGCAGGCCTACTGGTGATTAAACTTAGATTTTAGAAAAGAAAAACAATAGGCTAACAAGTTATCACCATCCTGACAACAGTCCGACGAGATCAAAGACACACGAGTTTAGTAAGTTGAAAGACGGTATTCGGTCCGCAGTGAACATTTAATCTTTTAATATTTTTTATATGACAAAAAACAACAAAATGTAATTAGTTGAGTAGCGCCCAGCTTCGGTAGCCAAGGTTCCGGTAACCCCATCTACACCTTGGCATATCGAGCAGATATTTCTGTGCTTCGGGTCGGTGAATTTCATTGGATGCGGCGGCGGGAGTACACAACTTGAATGGACTGATAAATAAACAATTTTCCAGTGCCGGTCCGTGTTTTCACAAATACCTTTCACTCAAATACACCTGTAATGGCTTCGCTCTTGTACATAGTCATACTTTCGATGTTAAACGCACAAAGTATCCATTTTAGGTCAATTGCCACTGCCGTTTTCGGTCAATGTACAATGCACCATGCTGCTGGTTAGTTGGCATTACATACTAAGGGAGGCAACACATGAAATCCAATAGATGTCGCTAGGACAAAGCACCAATATAGTTGTTCGATCCGCCAAGATGTAGATAGGGTTATCGGAACCTTGGCTAGCGAAGATGAGTAGCGCCAAGGTTGGGCCCTGTGTCGCGCTGGGACGCCGTACATTAAAGGGAATAAATATACCAAATGTTAGCTTTTTTTCTTTCTTTTTATTGAAAACATTTTGTTAACACCACTGAAGTGCTAGATTACAAACGGTCCTACTAGCACAAAGAGTCTTTGTAGCTTGATGACATTCAAAAAAAGCAATCTAAAAAAGACAGGATGAGGGGAGAGAATAACTTTGAGGATTGAGCCAGCGTGCGGCACTAGCAACATATACGCTATTGAAACCATACAACGTAAGGTATCCAGTGTTACATTAGTTTGAATTTTCATGACTTTTCGGCAGCCCATAGCAATTGATAAAAATAAATTAGATCAGTCTTTATTTAATGCTTATGTGCTAGCATATCCTACAAAAACCAAAAAGTCGTGCCAAGATGAACTTATTATAAAGTGGAATAGTATCAAGAATGACACATACTTGACTGAAAATGTTAACCATATGTTGCAAGAGCTCAAGGCGATCTCCGTTACGAAAAAAGGATCACTTCAGAACTTTTGAACAAAACAAGCACCATCAGTTTCAAAAAAAGTTTCTACTCAGGATAAGTTAGAGTCCAATGAACAACCCACTGATGTATTGAATATCATTACTTCTGAAACATTACCTTCTACAATCCATTCTGCTACTCCTAGAAATGCTACTGTTTGATTACATTTGAAGTCCCAAACTGATGTCATACATTCTGACCTCGTTGGTTTGTATAATCGGCAGAAACAAGGACTACTTTCAAATGAGCAGAACTTAGAGTTAAAAGATAAACAAAATAGAAAAACAAAGTTACAAAAGAAACTAAAGAGGAAGACTGATGATCAAAGAAGATCCCAGAGAGCAAGAGATTTGAAAAAAATTCAAATCGAATGCTTTACTGGAAGATAATCCTGAACTGCGCTCAAAACTGAATATCAGGGCCAGATGTGGTCAACCAAAAATCGAAGAGGAACAAACATTGCTTTTGCAAACTATACTGGATATCGCAATACATGGTTCAGCTTCTCATGAAAAAAGATAGTTTGAAGTCTACAGAAGTATCACAACCTTAGATCAATTAACAGAGCATTTAAAAAAGATGGCTTCAATACAAGTTGAAGTGGACTATACCTTCGTCTACTTCCTAAGCGTAGTTCGTCGTCAGAAGATAAGCGTCATGTAACCACTGTCCCAGTAAAGTTAATTAGAGCGCAAAATGATTATTATACTAAAGATATTGATGGCCAGTTTTGCACAGCTACAATAAGACATTTGGAAGAACTGTCTTCCATGCTTGGACCGGATGAGGTTTGTTTTATCAGCCAGGACGATAAATGTCGCGTCCCAATTGGTCTGGTCGCTGCCTATAAGCAGAGTCCGCTGCTAATGCACGTTGACTATAAAGTAAGTCTTCCTGACCATGACTGAGTAGTTGCTGCCCGGCACAAGCTTATACCCTTGGTGTATGCCGGCATTGAGATCCATCGCAGCGGTCTTGCAAACAGAGACGCTGTTGGTTTTTCTGGCCCAATGTTTATGGCCATCCGATCTGGAAAACACTCCGCCTCAACAGCACTCAGCCATGGATTTGACTTTGAAAAGTTGCTGTGTCTGACGGAGTTCGATACCATAAGCAGAACTGGTACTGATAAATTGGTCAAGCCGATTCTCGTGTTTACTGTTGATGGTGTGCCGGATGAAACCCACGGTATCAAAAAGTCATTAAGGTTGCCATCCACCATTTCTTTGAAACACGATCTTAACTCTGTCTTCGTTACAACAAATGCTCCGGGACGAAGTGCTTGTAACAGAGTGGAGAGAAAGATAGCGCCAGTGAGCAGGGAATTGAGAGGATTAATATTACCTCATGACAACTGTGGCAGCCATTTCGACGAACGAGGTAAGACAATTGACATTGAGCTAGAGAAGAAAAACTTTGAATTTGCCGGAAAAACGTTGGCGGAAATATGGTCACAGTTGACTGTGGACAATTACCCAACCATTGCTGAGTATATGCATCCATTAAATTCAGAGCTCATGGAACAGGATATATTGTGTAGAAATCAAAACTGGTGTGACACCCATGTCCGCTCAAGCCAATACTTGCTTCAGATTCTGAAGTGTGATTACATGTGCTGTTCGAAAGCACGAAGGTCATACTTCAGCGTGATAAAAGACAGATTTCTTCCTCTTCCTTTACCCCTTGTTCAAACATGTGTAAGGGCTTAAAGTTCCAGAACGAGGAACAGATGGAGCCTTGCACAAATTTCCATCCTTATTTGCAACTCAAAGTCTCAAAACGGAAGACATTCTACCTCGGTCAGCAAACACATTTCGGACAATTCCCTACGATCTGAATTGCCCTTCACTTCAATCTGTGCTGAATGAGAGAATGTGCAAGATATGCCACGTGTACTTCAGCCCTCTGGTCATGCTGCGTAGTCAGTCAGTCCTTCACAAATAAAAGCAGTTCCATCGAAGCGTATCATACCAATGAGAGTCGCTGCTAGAAGGCAACGCGAAATGATGGTCATACTAGTAAATGCGGAGAATGGAGAAAGTGTGGATTGGACTGACGAGGAGGAGCTTGATTTGGAGGGAATATTCCTTCCAATAAACGATGTTAATCTAAAACTAAATGGATTTCTTGTTCGTTCAGTTGAGGAACGTCTTACTTTGCCTTGGGATAATGATAGCTATGAAGATAAGTAATTCATTTACAAATACTTCAGATTTTAAACCCTTTGAATTTTTGTGGATTTGTTGAAACTCTAATGTTAGTGAGAATTGAAGTGATTGATGTGTTTAATTTACATTTCATTTTGTTTTTTGTTTAAAATTAATTAAATTTTTAAAAATAATTTTATAAAGTTTTAACTAGCCAAGCAGTCCTTGTAAAAGCCTGATTCATTAAACATTATTTTACATAAAAGATTGTTGTTTTGTCTACATAGTTAACTGATTTACAATACATTTACTTTTCAGTATTACAAGAAATTGTGGGAAAAAAAAGGGGGAGTAAGAGATTTGTGACGTCACATAGAGGGGGTCTGGGTTTTTGTGACGAAGTGTGACGATGGGGGCAGAGGGGTCAAAAAATGGCAAAATCTGCGTGACGTCATATCTGGACGACCCCTTAATCACATTAAGACTTTAGACACAACGGTTGGTTGGCTGCGTGGGATTAACACCATGTGTAGCACATAATACGCTATACATGGCGATCAGTATATTTCGAGGAGGAAGAACCTGGAAAGAACCCAGGAAAAACCACCGACCCACTCGACTGGCAAGATTTCTCACATACGCATGTTGGCTAAGCCTAGGCTCGAACCCACGCCGACAGAGGTGAGATGTGAGTGGTCTGTAAAGGCAAGCGCCTTAGACTATTCGGCCACCCAGGGTTTTTGTATACAAAGAACTTTTTGACATTTCACAATACAATGTAAATTGATATCTCGTAAACATGTATGCCAGTACATGAGCTTTGCGCAGAACAAAAATACACATGCAACATTTTGAATCTGCACTGATCTATGATTGACGCAATCACAGCCAATTCAAAGTTCTGTAAGAAAAAAAGTCGTATCCTCCGCCAATGCCGACATGAGAAAATACTAAATTAGTAGGTCAGTGTTTCACTTCATCCAAACAGATGTTATTTCGTATGTAGATTTCTGGTACATTTCCATCAAAATTGCTAAAATGTCCTCCGAGAATAATACACTGCACGCCCTGACGCAGAGCAACCAAACTTCGATATGGCGAGATCTTTGTTCGGGTTTGGAACGACTGATACCATAAGGTGAATAAGGGTGATCAGGCTACCTATGTAATTAGTATTTTGCGTCCTAAACGGAGGATAGCCATTGAAAATCATATGCCATTAGAAGACAAAACAAAAAAACATCAACAACAAAAAAAGAAAAGAAAACAAAAACAAGAAGGAAACTCTGTTAATGCTTTTCCCCTAACATGATTATGTCCATGCTTTCTATTTGAAATGGACAGTTAGCAAAAGCAAAACATCAAAGGCCAAGGTCTAGCGTGCCTGAAGCCCAGTGATGCATTTTTCTTAACTACTGTGTAAAGAAGAGGTAAGTTGTGTACCTGCTACGATCGAATTTTCTTCGATTTTTCACAAGACTTTTTTAATCAGTCAATTTCTTTTATTTTAACTCTATTTTTCTTATTTTAATAAGGGCAGGGCTTGTGGTGGTTGAGCACAACAATATTTTTATATTGCATAAATATATTACAGTGATCTCTCCTATGTTCTACTCTAGTAGTTGAGTAACATTACACAGCATAGAGTCTACAATGTTATGTATATTTAATTTGCATTGCTTGCTAGTTTTGTATACATTATATGCTATGGTCTATGTAAAATTGTATTTTGTAGCTGACCTTGTCCAAAATCAAGTTAATTTTATAGCTTTCCAGAATCGTTTGATTTTCGTTTTGTACACAACATGTATATTTCAATTTGAGTCCAGAACATTGGAAATTCCCCATGAAATGCCGGTTCTGCCTGATGTTTACTATATTCTATATTATAATTTTAGTAACAGACCTTGTCTAATTTTAGCATGGATTGTTCTGGAAATTAACTTTTGTCCTATATCCTGGCTCATTGTTTGTGTCTTTGTTGTATTCTCTGTTTGATTTGGGCTGAAAGTATTTAATTCAAATTATTCTTCCCTGGAAATACAAAGAGTTCCATATTATTCTTGGAAAAAGACATTAACTGGGAATTATAGTAAATTCAAACAAGGGAACCTTGGGTTTTATTACTGTGATTCAACAAAAAGACTGCTGGCACATTAGAGACTACAGGCCACAACAGGCACACCAACACCTTCAGCGTTGGAAATTATTTGGAATGCCACTAAAGTTCGTTCAGAACTTTATTCATTATAACTTGTGTTAGTAATTCTAAGATTATTTGGGATTTAGTTCGCAGCACCGTAACTTAATTTTACACTTTCACTTTGTATTTTTGGGAAATAACTTATTTCTTGAATTCTACAAAGCTTACTGCTTCTCGCTCTTTTTGTATTGCTTATTATAAGACCATACAGTCGTAATAACATGCAGAAAACCATTTATGTTAACAAATTCTTCCATTCTAAGTTAAAAACATATATTAGTATTGATTGGGAAGTTCATAAATCTTAAGTCAGGTGGCGTAAGCTATACCCGACAGGCGGGCCATTTTTGGGAAAGGAATGTGTTGTGCAACAATCTCGCAACTTCTCGCAACTCCAGAGCAAAAGGTTGAGTCCATTTGCTTTTACCTGTAGCCTTTTATGGAGCAAAGGTGCACATTCCATGCCACAAAATGATATATAAACAGCCACCCAAACGCTTGGGAACAAAAACGCTACACATGTGCATCTCAAGAGTTTTGCCTTTCCTTACAGTTACGAACCTAGTATTCTCTCGCACACCAGCGATGAAACACCATCGTGTATCGCCAGGTTTGACACTTCCGTAAGAGATGCCAGAATATTCGATTTCTCTCTTTCAATCTGAGAGTTGCCCCACCAGTAATTTGGGATGGTGAGAAAGAAAACTACCGTAACAAGCTAAAGTAAAAAAAGAAATATTATATAAATGGTAGCTGAAAAAGAATTCCTATCGTATGAATTTGTGGATTTCATATCCTAAATTTTGATGGAAATGGTTATCCTAAAAATTGGTGGAAATACATATCATAATTGGTGTTGGAGAATATAATGAATTAGATGTCACTTCAAGCAGACTAAACAACTCATGTGTGGCATTCGTACCTTTCGCCCACAAGAATGGACATTGTTTAACATCAGCACCAGGAACATTACCGCGGGAAACAACAGTATTACCAATGTAAGGATGTCAAGCAGCAATATATACATCGCCGTTGAGAATTCTTCGCGCAGTAACGCTTAAAAACTCGAACAGCTCGAATGCAAACAGTACCAATGGGCAGTCAGCCCCGAATTCGAGCTCCCTGTAACAAAGGCTGAAATACATATATCCCTGCCCTGAATTGATATTTCCATCGGTCTTACGTCGAAAACTCCGACAGCCCCCAGTCAACAACAATCCTCAGCGACAGCTTCTTTTCCAATTAAAGTAGCTTTAAATTCTACAGTTAGAGCTGTTTCAATATTGCAATTTGCGTATAATTTACTATTCACTTTATATACAATCTGTTTCATAAGGAGAATCTGTTTTTGGACTGTGGTAGATTCTCACACAAAGGTATTTCTTCACTTTATTATTTTTCTTCAAATATATATATCACAAGCTTTAAAAAAAACAAATGACATCATTCCTTAGCGTAATTTTGTAAGTACGTTAGTTTCAACATATTCCCAAATAACTGGTCTCATTTCTGCTGCAATTAACTTTTTATCTCGTACAAATAGTTCTGTCTGTAAAAATGACTACTGCACTATCCTCACTGTGTTTAAGGTTTCTACTACTGATAATTCATCCATGTATGCCAGACACAATTAGACAGGGCCAATAAACCCATTGACCTTGACAATTATTCGATAGACTGAGCTGCATATCAAAGCAAT
The DNA here is from genome assembly GCA_016617855.1 of Megalonaias nervosa. Classification (NCBI taxonomy): domain Eukaryota; kingdom Metazoa; phylum Mollusca; class Bivalvia; order Unionida; family Unionidae; genus Megalonaias; species Megalonaias nervosa. Next base: position 62,198 of record JAECUM010010040.1, read on the forward strand.
TCTTGTTGAAATATTAATCCGCAGTAGATACGTTTTCGGCACTAACAGACGCAGCAAGTCTTGCCATAATTACCCATCATAGGGAGTAATGTAATTTCCGCCTGGTCGCCTCGAATATTAATGGTGGTGCTCTTTTTCAGCCCAATGGCGACCGATAACGTTAGTCAGTAAGATTATTTTCTCACGTGCTCATATTAGTAATAGGTATCGTGTGGTCTCGTGACTTAACGAGACTGCCACAGAAAACCCTCATACCTTGAAACCAGTCAGAAGATGTGCTTCCTTTTCTGGTTTTGCAATATCTTTCACTGTCGCCGTGTTTGTTTGCCATATACGTATACTGGGATGATAAAATAGTCAAATTGTCGAAGCACTCGCTCCAAAATACAGAAGCTTACCTCTTAACCAAAGTTTTTTAAAACGGTCAAGGCCATATTTTCTCTTTCACACGTCAAAGGCAGTCCCGGCGATACAGGTGTAGTACGCTATTGCACCCAACCACGCCAAAATGGTTCATCGATTATCTCTGCTACATCAATGGACAATTTGATTTTCTTGTTATCTTAACTTTATTGCTCTCAGGCTACTTTAATTCAATTTCATTTTCATACCCACGTATGTAGAAGTTTGATTGCAAGAGTTGTGGACATATTTCAGGGTCACTACGGAAACTCCTACACAACAATAATATTCCTACTTTCTTTACTTTTAATTAATATCAAATTCTGACGCCACTCTCCTTGCAAACGCTTTTAATTCACCGTGTGCACGTACTTTTGCAATTTGCTACTCAGTATGCAATAAGAAGACAAAATCAATAGGAATTACTGGTGATATCCATGAGAATTCTTTTCCCATAACGCCTTGCATCAAAACAATAGCGGTCGTCGCAGTGAAATTTGTCCTACTTATGTTATAATAAAAATGTTTGTCTTTTTTTAAATTAAAAAACGTTAAATAGCATATATGAAAAAAGAAAGCAAGAAATTCATAGTAGTAATAATAATATGTTATACTTGTGTAACAGACCCGTATTTTAAAACTATAATAATTCTTCTGCTTATTATCTATCACACATTGTATACTGCTTCTTTGTATTTTTATTTTAAAGTTGTCTTACATCTTCTCTATAAATTTGTTTTTCTTTAATTGAGCATCGAAGACTGGGCTCAAATAACCAGGATATTATAGTTATGATAGAATTTTCCATGATTTTCAGAAAATTAAATTTTCATTGCTATAACTCAATTTTCTTACATTACAATAAAGACAGATTTGTGGTGGTTGAGCGCTACAATACCTTTTTTCCTTGCATAAATGGACCACTCCGGTCAGATCTAAGTGGTTAGAGTGTCCGCTTCGGATGCGGGAGGTCGCGGGTTCGAACCCAGGCCGAGTCGTACCAAAGACTTATAAAAATGATTCTAGAAGCTGCCTCGCTTGGCACTCAGCATTAAGAGGTTAGTGTTAGGACTGGTCCACTTGGTGTCAGGATAATGTGACTGGGTGGGACATGATGATACATGTCTACGGAATTATGTCCCAGTGCTAGAAATCACTATAAACTGCCACAGTGCAGACATCGTAGAAATATGACTGAAAAAGTTGTAACGCTATGTTAGGAAGCCAAATCACACACGCACACGCACACACACACACCTTTGATGGAGATAGAATACGCATTTCTTGCCCCAAAACTGCATGTAAACGTTCTCCAAAACGCTTGGGGAAACAACCCAACACCGTGCATCTCTGCCAGAATTTTGCCTTTCCTTAGAGTTTCGAACCTGGTATTCGCTCGCACTCCAGCGATGTAAACATAGTGCATCGCTAGGAGTGACACCTCCGTAAGAGAGACCAGAATACTCGATTTCTCTCTTTTGATCTGAGAGTTGTCTCACCAGCAAATTGGGATGATGGAAAAGAAAACTATCATATCATAACTATCAGTCGGATTCCACTGCTATCTTACATGTACATTTGTATTTCGGCAATTAAATTGTTAAACGAAACAAAGAAGCAATGAAACATTGTTTCTGTTCATTTTATCATGAATAATTGCAGTAAAGTCTTCAAATAGAGAGCAATGACTATAAATTAATAGGCCTATTATCTACCTGGGACTATTAATTCAAGTCAACAACATGCAGGATAATTTATTTTCCTTCACTAACACCCAATATATTTCACCGTGTGTGCAGAAACAGTTATACTGAAATGAGCGGAGATGCCACAAGTTTAAATATGTGTTTATCTTTTTCTTGACACAATGCAATATATCCGGTATTAATGCAGGGCAAAAAGCAAATATTTTATATTAATGTTGCTCCTTAATCAAAGTTTTAAAGATTAAACCATAAACTCCCACCCACCTCCGTTCGCTTACCTTACTGAAAAGTCTATTAAGAAGTTTGTCATAAGAAGATTTAAGAGAACGTTAAATTTGGCGAACTACCCAGTTGCAATAAATTACACTTTGATATATGACACAAATATTTGAACCTAGTCCGATCGCAAAAGCACATTGGCAATTACTGGAATGAGAGCTAACACGGGATTTTACATTTGTAATCATTACATTTTTATTAATTGGCATTATATGGTCAGGATTTTGTTGGTGTGCCGTTAAATCCGATACATACATACATACATACATACATACATACATACATACATACATACCTTCACACGCTGCCTTCGGTATTATTTCTAATACTGGATAAAGGTGGACAATTAAAAGTGAAATAGCTCCGAGACACCAGTCAGCAATGCCGACGGTCTAGATATATAATTAACTCAAGGTGGAACGTATAACAATTTAATAAAAAATAACAAATGTATTCAATAATTCCCGTGACAATCTCTCAATCTCAGTTTCTTTTAAACTAATACATTAAATTGTTCACGTTCTATTTGCTTTTGATCAGTTCTATGAGGCGCCGTAGAGGACAAAAGGTGGTCCAATGAAGAAGTTGCAGTTGAAATCTCGATGTCGTATGTCGAGAATTCCAGTATCACGTGTTGGATCAAATTGTATGTCCTTAAAGTTCCATTTTCGAGATCGAGATTTTAGATTTTATGTGTTGAATTATGCAGTGGTGGTTTAAAGTTCTATTTCCTATGTCGACGTTTTACAGTGTATAGTTTGAATAACACAGCGCTGGTTGAACTTTCAATATCATATATCGTGAATCCCTAATTCACACGTTATATATAACTGTTTGTGATGAAAGTTCCATTTCATATGGCGAGTATTTAGATTTAATCTGTTGAACTTCACAGCAACGAGAAGTAGCAACCTTGTTTAAAAATAACACGGTCCGTTCACCAGAGCCACCTTTTAGCGAAGAAATTCATAGCAATTCTCGACCTGTGAATGTTCACTTTCAAACTGTAAATGCATCAAATATAATGGCGCCTCATAACTGAATACACGAATGCTGTATCTTAATACTGGATATTATTTTGAATTGTTAAAGTGGACATTGTGTAATGTTACTTTTAACACCAACACATCATTTCACCATGTAATGTGGCGAATTTTGAAGACTTATTGAAACTTAAGGTTGAATAAATTGTGCATTGAAGTTATCATAGTCAAGCCAGAAAGGTCTTGAGAAAGTTCACTGATATTTCTCTTATTTCATCTCTGAAACATAAAAGGGTCTACGATTAAGCTTCATTGGAATTGACCGAATCATCGTAACGGTATAGTGACAAAGAGTACATTAGAATTAGCGACCGTATCGGTTGGAGGAGACTTTATGTCAAATAATTGATCTTCAAAGGAAAGCTAATTGCAGCATATTTTAGGCTGTTAAAATCTGATGAAAGACATGATTATTTTGGGGGAAGGTTTAGGAACAGTTGTTTCCGATTGGTCAGAAAACATTTAGGCGTACACTTTGGGAGACTGAGAATTTATAGAAGCAACTTTAGACAAATTTCTTCAGTCCGATTTTGCCTTGTGAGAAGACTAAATGTCCGACTCCTTGGGAAACGTGAGAATAGTGTTTTCCCTCGTAGAAAGGCCAGATAGCTGTCTTGAAAGGAAGGACAGGCTATAGTGCTAGCACGCACGGTTTGTGTGGAAAAGAAACAGCATTAAGGTACGCAGTTTTAGTTTCCATATAATATTCTACTTCATTTGTTTGGTTTTATGCAAATGTGTTGATATGCTTATGATTCACGCATGTATCATGTATTCATTTCGTAGGACTCTGTTGATATGTTAGAGTGTTATGCAATTTAATTCTTTAATTTAACAGTTATTAGTTCATTGATAGAATTGACGGATTGCATGTAATCAAATATTCAATGTGTAGTATTTTCATAGGGATTTATGATGCAATCCAAAAGAATGTTCAAATATGCAGTATTTCATAGGGATTTATGAATTAACCCTAATATGCAGATGTGTAATATTTTTTATGATTACGTAAATTGATTTCCTGTGTAGGATGATACTGTTATCGTGAGTTAATGACAATTGTATATTTATATATAATTTTGTTAATGCTTAAATGATCTTGCAGGTTATTGGTTACTGTAGCTAGATTTAGTGAATATTATGCCATAAGTAGTTGAGCATTTATCTTATTGAACAAAATTGACTAGTCAAATGTAAATAAGACGTGTAGTAATGTATGCTGGTATGTACGGCCGCATTTGTCTGTATAGAGCACGTGGTAATTTCTAATCAATAGCCGTGCGGCGAGGGCATTTAACTGTCGAGCTAAGGTCATTTGTACTAAATATAACGGTGTACCTTACCGAAATACGGAAATCTGTAAGGACAGTTATTTGTTAAGATCACATTATGTCAGAATGTATGCAGTGTTAATCGCTAATCTGATTACGAACAAATAAGTGGTGAAACATTATATAGCTTCCGTAATACTCTTGTATTTAAGGGAACAGTTTTATACCCTTCCGAAAAAAGGAAAACCCGATGAGTCAGAGGGAAATCCGCATCTAAGAGAGGTCGGAATAATCAGGGTCAGAAAGGAGACCAAAGCGTACACATTAGACGTGGAAATACAAGCCAAGAGGAGAGAGAGACGTCAGGTGATGCTGTCAAGCGTGGAATTGTACTCTCTAATTCACCACTCGTAACATGATGTAAATTGAACACTGCGACTAAATTCTATCAATGTAAATCTGTTGGATTGAAAGTGGAATTTTGGTTATGTATTAATTGATTAAATTTATTTTTAGTAAATCTGTTGGATTGAAAGTGAAATTCTGGTTATATATTAATTGATTAAATTTCTTTTATTTATTGGTAAAGGGGGCTCGTAGTTGTTTATTTCTTTCAATAGCCTTGCTCAGTTATCTGTTAACGTTCCATCTATCCGTCCACACTGGGCAATAACACCGTGGGAGGTCATTCCCTAGTTAATGATTGCCAAATCAATTAAGGAGGCTTTATTGTTTTTAAAAAAAAAAACTCCCGTTACAGGGGGTTTCTGAATGCTGATGGGAGTGAAATGTTTGAAATAATGAAAATTAGGAAAGTCAGATGTGGCTGCCAGACAAGAAAAATCCATTTTTCAGCAACTCAGGATGAGTAACATTTCCTGTTACTATACAATAAGGACTAATTTGAATTCCTGTGCTATATGACATGATTATCTTGATCAGGTAAGCATCAGATTTCCAGATTTTTCAGCTCTGGTTCTGGTTTAAGGTCACCATGCTGGAAGGTTGGTTTGTACATTTTGCCATGCTTTCTTCTTATTTGCTTGTATCAATTAAAATTCATGATCCCAGGAAAAAAATACAGTACATCCTCTGATTAGAGTCAGACCTCTTAAACAACCACCTCCCATATCTAATCAAGTACTGTCCACTCCGGTGGCCTAATGGTTAGAGCATCCGCCTTGGATGTGGGAGGTTGCGGGTTTGAACCCCAGCCAAGTCATACCAAAGACATAAAAATGGTACTAGCAGCTGCCTCGCTTGGCGCTCAGCATGAACAGGTTAGTGTTAGGACTGGTCAGCCTGGTGTCATGATAATGTGACTGGGTGGGACATGATGCTACATGCCTGCGGCATGATGCCCCAGTGCTATACATCACTACAAACTGTCCCACTGCAGACATCGTAGCAATATGAACAACTGTTAAAGCTACATTAAAAATCCAAACACCACCACCACCCCGCCAAGTACTAATTTTATGAAGTCCCCATTATATCTCTATTTTTACCTTCTTTTTGCAGTAAAATTTGTTCTTCTGTCAGATAGCTGGTCAAGACAGGCTGCATTGTAGTCATGAAACAAAAAGATTTTTCACATGATTACAAAATGGTCAGCAACAAAACCTGTGTTACATCTATGAGAAAGAAAGCAAATTTTTCACCCACCTGTGTACTGTTCCGTTTCCTACCTCTATTTACAGGTGTAAGGTGCACAATTTATTTATATACCTTGAAACATTGCCAAAAATGACACAATAAGTAGTAGCAATGGAGTGGAAATTTGTATGCTTTCAAAATGGTCCATTCATCATGTTGGGTAAATTAGGCCTCTATTTGACCTTTTATTGGAAAACTACTTGCCACATTATGCCATGGCAAATGATGTTATCAATTTTTTAATATTTATGTGGTGTGTGGTTAGCAATTAGATGTTACTGTCAAATAAGGATTGGTCAGCTTTATGCCTATTAAATCTCTAGTAGTTCCAGGCATTTTTATACGCCCATAGGGGTCTACGGTAATCTTCATGTCTGTGTCTCTGTCCATCCATCCATCCATCACACAATGGATGCAACATATCAAGCAATTTTTGATGGATTTTCATGAAATTTGTGAAATGTTATGGTCATTACCTTCAGATATATACATCAACAATTTAACTCGCACAGTTTTTCTAAAAGATATTGCTCTTTTTTTACTTGGAGCTGAATACTGTGTATGACATGATCTTGAAAATACAAGTGTCCCCGAGTTTATCATGGACCACTTGGGACATATGATGGTCAACATCTGAAGATGCAAATTACCAAAAACTTTACTGTGATTTTTGTGAGAGTTATTGCTCTTGTATATTTGCCACTGCATGCAGTATATTACAGACTTGTGACTGCAACTAGTTTCAGTTTTCACATGGATTATCATGAAACTTTATACATCTTATGATCATCACCTGAAGATAACAAATTACTTTGCTCTCACATATTTGTTAGTTATTTCCCTTTTTATCCTGCAGCCAAATGTAATTAAAGATGGAATCTTGTGAATACAAAACTGTCTTGCAGTTTTTCTTACTGACTGCTTTGAGACTTAGCACATATTATGGACATCATCTAAAGATGTACATACTGACAAATCTTTGTGCTGCCATGTTTTATGTAGGAGTTATTGCCCTGTATGACTTACAGCTGGATGCAACATTTGACAAAATTTTGTGAATGCAACTACTCTTGCAGGTTTAACTGGATTGCTGTGAAACAGTAAATATTATGGTCATCATCAGAAAATCTGCATGTTTGGCCAGTCATTTTACTGACACTATTTTCCAAAAACTTAATCACTATAGACTTATCTCCATCACTGGAGTTAGGGTGGGATGCAGGAGAGACAGAGGTATATTTTATATTTATGTAACCAAATCGCTCACCACTTCTATAGTTTTAATTTTTTTCCAACCAATCACCAATACTTTTTTGAAGAAAGCCAAAATCTCCAGCATCTTATACAAAACTGCAATGAATTTTCTATCAGAAAAAAAATGTATTGCACCAAAATTCATTATATTGACTCTGTACTCTTATGCATTAATTTCAACAAATAAACACTCCCATCCCAGTTTTTTAAAATTTCTTTTCCCATAATGACAAAAGAATAATTATTTTGAAGCCTTCATTTGTTTTGCAGGTTTCAGATTCTGTAATATTTATTATATCTGAGTGACAATATAACATTGTTACCATTTTAATTATTAGTACTAATACAATTTAAAAATCATTGTCTTTGACAATGACATTATTACAGACACTTTTCCAGCACAAGGTAAAGTTGTGTCTGTAGAATGGTTTTGGCACTTTCAAGACACAATGGCTACATTATGCCAAGGAAATGGGTGCTAAGTGCCTTTCCCAGGGCCACATAAGGCAGCTTACCTAGGTTGGCCTGGGCAGGTAATGAACCCACAACCTATGGATTGAGAATCTGATGTTCTATCAAGTGACCTACTAATGCTGCCAGCAAAAAAGCAAAATGACTGCCCCAAAAGAACACACCACTGAAGCTTTTATGAGCTTATCTGAGTGTGGGAATCAAACTGGCAACCTTGAGTCCAATGCTTTGACCACTGGGCCACCATTAATAGAAACATTAAAATAAATACTGACCATATATACTCACTTATAAGTCAAGTCCAAGCAGCAAACTGCACAGACCCAGATCTGCATCTGCATAATTCTGGGTTTGTGCAGTTTCTTAGGAGCAATCACTAGAAAAAACAACATAGAATGTGCATTATACAAGATCTGGGTCTATGCTGGGTGAAGTTTGACTCAACTTGTAACCATGTACATATGGCACCTGTAAACAAGCCTTATTTGATCTATAACAAGACTGACTCCATACCTGGCATGAGCAAAACTTAAATATTATCACATGTACACAGTAATCCTATTTCACTCAATATGCACCCAGATACAAACTATTTTTAAATGGACATGTCAACAAAAATAAACAGGCAATCGATTCCTAAATGTAAATTTGGGCCATATGCCTGTTTTTAAACCCTGATACAGCTGAACTTGAATTGATAACCTAAATCAAATACAGCAAAATTGTCTTTATCTTCAGACCATGAGATGACACAAAAGTTGGATACACACTTGTTTAACTGCAGGATTAAAAGCCATCTCCATACAAGTGCTAAATTACTGAATCATTTTCAGAAAATGAAAGTGTAGTGCAGCTATGAAGCTGAATATCAGGTATTTAATATAAATACAAAATTATTTCTGCCATACAAATAATATCTATGTACAGAGGACTTTTTCTCATTCTTTTTTTTTGGCACCTAAGAATGACCTGACAATTTTTTTTTCTCTAAAATTATTAGACCTGAAGTAATAATAAAAGTGTACAAAATGTACAAATAAAATATAACACTGGCAATCTCATATGATTAAATCTGCTAGTAGTTCTCACTCTATACAATGAAGTATGCTGTAAACAAAGACATTTTAGTGAAATTTATTTTACTTTCAAGGTGCAACAAAAACTAAATAGTCAAATACCATAAAATTCAATAATAGCATATAAAAAAATGTAACCGTCCTTGCAAAAATATTTTAATGGTCCAGAAGATTCATCATTTCAAACTGACTAACTTTCCCTCTTGCATTATAATTGTTACATAAAGCAAAGAAACTCAATTTTTATTATCCCATTTTATTTATGCTACAAAAGACTTTGAAATGGGAACAAAAATTAAGAGTGAACTTGATTTTCTGCAGTCAAAATATTGCCACATTAATAATTCCACCTATCCACCACCAACCATAGCTACTACAAACCTAAAACTAACACAATTCTTCAATTTCACATCCAGTGACCTTGACCTTTGATCTACTGATCACATAGGGTGCTGCCCTTCAGAAGTGTAGTGCAGCTATGAAATTGAAACTTGAAAGCTGACACCTAATTAACAATGTCAGATCAAGTGACCTTGACCTTCCAGCTAATGGTCAAAGGGACCTGCCCTTGCCAAGTGCAGTTTCCCAATGAAGTTAGACTGGAATTATACCAAGAAAACTCGACCTATCATGCAGCAAGGAAAAGCAAATTGCTGATGTTGACATTAGACCAAACAGCCACCAAATCAACAGGCTTTTAACTCAACTTATAGACAAGACATATATAAAGTCTGAGAAAAAAAAAAGACTACAGCAAACAAGTCATGGTGTGGAAACTTCTTCAACTATAGATGGACAGATGTATAGTGAATAGAAAACACTATCACTATATTTCCTGCATCTTCCGATGGGGAGATAAAAAGAAGCATTACATCATTAAAAATTATTATCAAATTAAACCTATAATACACAGTATAACCTACTTTAATTAAATTCTCACATCAAAAGAAACAGCTTTCCACAAAAAGAATGTTTTGTTTGTTTTGGGGTTTTAATAGCACTTTTAACACATTATTGACTATACCATGCTTGGTAAACCAGATCTAAGTGCCTTTAACAAGGATGTACAAAGGCAGCCAACCTGGGCTGGCCCTGAGGCAGGTATCAAATCCATGACCCTACAATTATGAGTCCAAAGATCTACCAACTGAGCTACCATGGTTCCCCTATCAGGAAAATAACCTACAATAATGAAAACTAAAGTTTACTGCAAGAAAGTGCCTTATCTTATATGGAACTGAAATCAAAATCTATTATACTTTCTATGTTTTTAAAGAAAGTACTACAAAAACAATTGTCATTATTCTACTCATTGATTTTAAAGTTTTGCAATTTGTATAGGACATTTGAACAGACTAACACCAGGGGTGCCTTGTTTACCCAAAAATGTCCAAATGCTGTAAAACACCTATGGCTCCTAAAGAAAGGTGAAATCTGGCAAGGTTCTATGACTGTTAGATTATCTTTAAGGTAAAATGAGAAGTGGTACACTTAAAGAATAAACAGAGCAAGAACTACTATCCACAATGCAATTACTCTCACCATAACTAGTTAAGTACACTGTTTGTACAAGTGAAAAGACCACAATACACACATTTCTTCAAAATGAAATCATTCTCTTAAAGACAGTGGAAATTCACAAATGGTTAATACACAACTTTCCTTGAACAAAATGTTTTGTGCACAATTTAATGTTAGTATTTGTTCATTATTTGTACCAATTTTAAGTTTTGTATAACTGACACCTTAATGTGAACTGCATAGATCTGGCATAGCATCAGTTTCAAGGTATCACTACTCCCTAAGAAAATCATTGATATTTCTTCTCTAAATTTTTCCTGAAGACTTGCTAACCAGTTAAGAATGTTACTTGTATTCAACAGAAAGCAGCATTCAGCTCAAACAGAAAAGAAACTATTGAGTTCAGCCTCTTGGCTTTTGTGTAGGATCACAAACCAGACAGGTGAGACCTGGAATGGTTACCTGTACTAAAACTTCCTGCCATTTCATTCAAAATGCAACCTATGCTGATTGTATTATATGTTTTGATCCAGTTACTGCCTAACACAAGCAAGTCTTGGTGCATCAGAACTTAAAACTAATGCACTTGATATCACAGTAAAAGTAAAGAAGGAAATAGATAACACAATAGCCCAATCAATACATTCCCTAAGGTGAAGCAATGAGTTACATTCCTTTGCAGTAAGTCAGAGGTCATTGGCGGAAAAAATGCATTATGCTCAATGGTGTGTCCATTCAAATGTTTGAGACAAGGTTGCTTTGGTTTGTTAGTTTTAATGACACTTTTAATATAGTGCTATATCATGCCAAGGAAATGGGAGCTAAGTGCTTCTTCCAAGGACATACCAAGGCAGCCAACCTGGGATAGTCTAGGCAAGTATTGTTGTTGTTGTTGCTGTTATGGGCTGAACACAAAGAACTTTTTCCAATTAAAATTTTACAAATTTAAAATACTGTTTATACTACCTTAAAAATGTCCAGTCCAACTGCAAACAACATACACCCGATATGCAGTCGCATAAAACTCTGGTCGATCAGGGTCTATGTTGTTTGTTCTCCTGGCTACTTCAAACAAATTGCAAATTTCAAATCAACCAGTGCATTAAATGATGGCAGATCTGGGTCTATATAGTTTGCAGCTGCACATAACTTCTAAGCTAGTATGGAAAATAGATATAGATATTACTAGACAGGAAAGTACCGTATGTACTCGCTTATAAGTCCAAATCCAAAATGCACAGACCCAGATCTGCCATCACATAATGCACCAGCAGTTCTGGGTCTGTGCAGTCTGTTAGGAGTAATCAGTAGAACAAACAACACAGGATCTATGTTGTTTGCAGTTTGACTAGACTTATAAGTGAATATAGATGGTAGTAACAGACATGATGGTAGGTACGTAAGATAATAAATCTTTTACTTCAGATTTTTTTATTTCATCAAGCACTATCAATTTATACGTGTAAATATTTTTTCTTGTAATTTTTTTCTACATAGAACATTTTAAAAATTAAGAAAGTAAAAAATCTTGAGAAACTGAGAAATTTGCTCATATAAACACCACTGCATCTCTTGCATAACCTCCCTTAGCCCCCATGATGGAGATGAATCTATAGTAAATACAATAGTATTGTTATCTATACACAACAGTTTTTGTATAGGCACTAGTTGGGTATGGATGACTGGAGATTACTAACAGTAATGACCTTAGTTATCTACCAATGATTGGTGCTACCATAGCCTGAACAGACTGTATGCCCAGTCAAGTGAAAGACAGTGGCAAGGTACATCTTGTACTGAAAACAAACCTATTCAACACTGCACAAATACACAAACCAAGAATTCTCAGGACAAAGGATATATGCTGTATTATCCCATTTTGATCTTTGTAGTAACCTTATCTAATGACATCACAGGTTACTGTACCTCAATAAATACAATAAATCCACTGACCCCGATCTGTAAATATCATAGACGCAGATCTGCAATTGCATAATGAGTCTCAGGTCCTGTTTCATGAAATTGCTCACAATTTTATTTAATACATATAAGAGATTTCACTATATCTTTCTTATGATACATTTCACAATATATTTTAGTCAGAAAAAGCTATAATAAAATTTCGACAAAAAAATAACTCAAATTTTAAATTTGTTCACCTAACACTCATTATTCTTGAAATAAATTCCTCTATTTTGAGGAAATCCTCAAGTTTTCCTCCGATATAAAACTCTTACTGGTTATAAAAGGTGTTGTGAAAAATCATTACTCCTTGAAATCTGCCAAATGTTCTTTGAAAAAGTTTGTTTCTTGTTAACAAAGTAAAACAGAAAATAATTAAAAGCATCAGATTGTGTGGAAATAATCAGCTGTTATGTGCAACTGGAACCAGGGTTTATTGTTCCTTGCTTGACATCATAGTTAGAAGTAAGGCATGGAACATGATCTGTCAACGTTTATATGATGACAGATCAGGCCCCATATTCTTAACACTGTCTGAGCAAGAAACTCAAGCTTGGACGAAAAATTCCAATTAAGTATTATACATGTATTTGAGTGTAATTTAGCATGCTTTTAAAAGAAAGAAAGTTAAGATGATTCTAAAAGTTATACATGTCAAACTTTATTCTAATCAGAGTTACAGAAGGCCCAAGTTTATTCTAATCAGAGTTACAGAAGGCCCAAGTTTATTCTAATCAGAGTTACAGAAGGCCCAAGTTTATTCTAATCAGAGTTAAAGAAGGCCCAAGTTTTAGTTTTTGAGCCTGAACTAGAGTTATATGCTGAAAATTTCTAGCTCAAGACTAACTTTTATTAGAATATTAAAATCTGAAAACTTACAGGATTATTTTCACTCAATTCCTTTTTTCCAGAAGAGCTACAGTCGCTAAATGGTCAGCATGCTAGACTCACAACTGAAAGTACAGATTCTAATTCTACCACTGGATCAGCCCAGATTGGATACCATGGTATGTCCTTTTGCAAGGCACTTTTACTCTAACTGAATCAGTACTAAATAATCTATTGGTGTTGCTCTGCTTTAAAACAATGAACAAATCCTTTTCTTGACTGCTAAATTTACCTGACCTACATTTACTTCAGGTATCATATCTGATTTCAGAGTCATGAGTTTCACCTTAAGTTTTGTGTTCAAAAAGTGAATACAGAGTCTGGTTCACAATGTTGGTAGTTAGGGGTGTTTTATATATGATCAAATATGGTAAATTCCCAAATGTAGAAGGAAGGAAATTGATACCATATATAATCACTTAATCATGTCCAACTATAAACAACACATACCCTGATCTGCCATTGCAAGAAGATGAGGGTCTGTGCTATTTATTCTATTAATTAGTCCTAACAAACTGGATACGCAGAGATCTGGCACATTATGATATTGCAGATCTGGATCTATGCAGCCTGCTGCTGAATCCAACTTATAAGGGAGGATATATGGTGTGTTAGCATAACATTAATCTTCTGACAAGTAATCAAAATTAGAATTGAAAAACAATTCATCCAAATTTATACACAGTATAACTTTGTACAATTGGGTTTGATGTAATAGTATCAAATGCTACCATTCTGTGCAACTATCCTTGAAATCAATGCCTGGTTTTCTTCAATACAGGAATAAATAAATATAACACTAATCTTGATGACATACACCTAAGCAAGGTAACAAAGACATAAACAGAGAATAGCAATGGCTTTTGATATGGCTACCCCAGTATTTGATTACAATTTCTATATTTAAGTTATTATCATATATATGAGTGCTTATAGCAGTAATGAATCATCAGTAGTAATGAATCACCTTTACATTCTTGCCCTGATAGAAACATATGTTAAAGATTGTAATAAAAAAATTGCTGTCTCTTTGACCTTGTATGAGATAAAAATGTAGAGACTGTCAGAGATCCATCATTGCTTACAACAAGAAAAAGGATTTGCCAGTAGCTCTGTAAAGCACTTGAGTGACACTGATGCAATCTTGAAGAGTGCATTGATAGAAAAAGGCTTGCTTTATAAAACTGGCACAAATAAAATAGAGCATATTTGACTGGAAAATTTTTACTGTTTCTTTTTCATATCCTACAAACCTTATTTCTCTATGATACATCCAAATGATATTCTGATGAAATCAAATGCCCCTTGTTACAGCATTAAGGGTTAGCAAATTTGTAGGTCTAATGCAAAGAATGCTTACTGCAGAGCTGGGACATCCAGCCTTTTATGGCTGAGGGCCAAGACAGACAAAATGCTTAAGGTCACGGGCCGCATGAGCAAGAACAGACCCTTATCACTAACTATGCATCTTAATTAAAATGCATATTTTCAAAAGAACTGCTTATATGGTCATGGGCTGCACAATGTGAAGACAAGGCTACATGTGGCCCATGGGCCTCAGGTTCTACGGATTGTCACAAAACGACTGTACAACATATTTATTTTCAGACGTCAAGGTGCTTCTGGACTTTTAAAAGGAATTACTGCTGTTACAAACAGGTTATGTAATTCTCATTAACAACCCCATTTTTTAAAACACATTTTAATAGGTCTATGTAATGGCAATTGCAATGCAGCTTCACATACTTACATTAAAACAAAATAATAATAATGACAAGTAGTAGTAATAATATGCATAAGAACAAAAAATAATAACTACACTAATAATTATCATAATATCATACCATCTCAATGACCTGGGTTTTTGGTCAAAGTATGCAGTCTCAAACAAAAGTTATTATGCAGGAACTATTATTAGTTTACCATGACCATGACCTGTGATCTCTAGACCCCAAAATCCATAGGTTGTTTTACTACCCTAAGTGCAAGTCATCCACAAAGCTTGGTCAAAAAGGTTACTCGAGAACAAAAGTTTTCAGCAAAATCTATTTTTCTCTGAATTGTTATGACCCTGACCTTTTGACCCCCAAATCAACAGACCTCTTCCACACCTTACATACATGTCCTCCACAAACTTTGGTCCAGTTTGTTGTCTACAATCTTAATTTTTGTTCTTTCAATTACAGTGACCTTGGCCTTTGACCTTTTGAAGCCAATTGTATGGCCTTCCTTTTTACTCAAGGTACAGGTCACTCACTAACTTAGGTGAAGGTACATTGTCGAGAACCAAAACTTGTGTGCAGAAACAACTTTCTTCTTTCGGTTGCAATTACTTTGACCTTTTTACCTTTTGTTCACCAAATTGAAAGATTTTTTCCCAAGCCCACATGCAAGCCATCCACAATGCTTAGTCCAGATCTGTCATGTAAAACTAACGTTACTGTTAAGAAACAATTTTTTCTTCTGTGAATTACAGTGATCTTAACTCCCAAGATCAATAAGCTTACTCCATATCCAAAGGACAAGCTATCTACAAACTTTGGTCCAAGTATGTGATACTGAACAAATGACATTGTGTGGAAACCAGTTTTGTTTCAATCAGTTACCTTGAACTTTGACCATTTTTAACCCCAAATCAGTAGGCTTCCACCTTTTCCCAAGTGCAAACTACCCATAAAGCTTAATCCCAATCTGTTATGTAGAAGTAATGTTTTGTGCAGAAACCTTTTTCTTCTTTTAGTCAAGTCACAGTGACCTTGACAATTGACCTGCTCGCCCCCAAATTGATAGGCTTCTTCCTTATCCCAAGTGCCAGTCACCTGCAAAGTTTGGTACTTGTAGATAGAACAGAAACTATTTGTCTCCATTCAATGACAGTCACCTTTACTACTGAGCTTTGACCCAAAACTGATAGGATTCATTAAAGTGGAAGCTATCCAGAAAATCTGGTGCATGTACATGCTACAGAATTAAACCTGTTGTGCAGGAGATGAAAAGTTAATGGCCATGGATACAGACTGAAGGACAGGGTTATAGCAAAATACACTCCACCAAAATGGTCTACATAACTCACTGATCCTACAAAAATAACTTATGCTGATGACTGCACTAACTTTACATCTAACCTGCATTCTTACACAAATTTAATGACTGAAAACATCAAATTAGGGAAGGCTGGGCTTTCCTTATTAGCTGGAAGCTGGGTAATTTACCTGGCTACTTTTACTTTACACCTGGCAATTTGTAAAAAAAAAGCCACTTTCCCGTTCCCGTTAGGACTGGGATTCCACCAAACCCCCTGCCTACTTTGGCAACTCACCCTCCAACTTTAAATGTGATGGAAGGCCCTGGAAAATACATGTATCATGATCACATATAAATAATGCAAAAGCAGAAATATTATTGATAGGAAATTATGAGGAATTCCAGAAAATACTAACAAAATAACCAATATCAGATACTAGGTTTGGCCAAGACTATTTAGCAATCAATGTCCAAAAATGTGAAAATAAAAATAAAAAACATACTGACAATATAAAATCAAGATTTTTCAACCTTTTAGAAAATAATCCAAGTAGCCAAAACTACCATATATACTTGCTTATAAAGTTAAGTCCAACTTCAAACTGTCCTGATCCAGATCTGCCATTACATAATGCACTGACAGATCTGTGTCTTCTGTAGTCCGTTAGGAGTAATCAGTAGAACAAACAACACAGACCATGATCTGCCAGTGCATTATGTGATGGCAGATCTGGGTCTTTGTTGTTTGCAATCAGTCATTTCTTACAAGTGTGTATATATGGTAATACATGAATCTGATAACAGCTGAATGCAACAGTCTTTGGTGACCATCAACTACAAGAGAAAAAAATGGAATGAAAGGTACACCAATTATCCCAAACAAATATACAAAGAAAAATGGGGAAATGGTGAAAAGACCATACCTTAAGTCTCAACAATACTTGATAATAAGGAACTAACCCAGGGTAACCAAATTCAATTGGCACCATTATACACTTAGAAACAGGTTTGTTTAAACAAACCCACCATCAAGATTTTTAAAAATTCTAATACTCAACAACAGATCAGATGATACAATCTGGGAGCTACCTTTATACTTGCTTATAAGACGTATCCAACTGAAAAAACTGCACAGACCCAGATCTACCTTCGCAAAAATGCACTGGCAAATCTGGATCTGTGCAGTTTGTTAGGAGTAATCAGTAGAATGAACAGCACAGATCCTGATCTGCAGGCACGTTATGCTATGCCAGATCCAGAGCTTTGTTGTTTGCATTTTGACTCGACTTATAAGCAAGTACATATGGTAGATATGAATAACAGTTTTCTCCAAAACCTTGGAAATGAGAAATTCCAACACAGAGTGGAACTAAAACATCCAAATGTTGATTCAAAAATGTGGCAAAATCTAACTCCAGTCCAAATCATTAAAAAACTGTCCAAGTCTACCTCTGGTCCCAATCTCAAATAGTGGCAAATTCTACCTCCAGTCCCAATCACACAAAAACAAACAAGCAAGACAACTAATATATATACATGATGCATACATGACATGAAAAACAGAAAAGTGAAAGAAAATAATACACCAAAATACATATTCTGAAATAAATATCAAGACTCCAAATCACATTTAACAACTGCATGCAAGAAAAGGAAACAGTGAACAGAGATATGAAAAACACAACTAAATGTACACTGCAGACTGCCACGTAGCCCCCACTTTGTTGGGGGTGGGTTGTAGTGGAAATTTGGTTATCGTTATCTAGAGGGTGATCGCCTTCAGTGTTATTGCCCGGATCGAGTAAATATCAATATAAAGTGTGAATCTTATAGGTGGAATAAATAGATATCTGAGCAGATATATAAAACAGAATGACACGAGCCCCCATACATGAAATAACAATTTAATCAATTACATAAACAACCATGACAATGCATTACATTAGGAAGATACACTTCTTTTCTAAATAAATCATTCACCGAATTTCAAAACACAAATATACTTATATAAATAGCCGATCTGTTCTAAATGATAGAATTAGTTCATCACAGAATTGAGTGAACAATCGAAGTCATTGCCTTGTACAACTTCATAACTTGATTATTTCCAGTTCATTCCAACTCCACTGTGGCTGTTCTTCTTGGTCCTTTCCACTTTTCCTTTTCTCTTCTCCAAACTCTCTATTGTCTCGCCTCTTTCGGCCCTCGAACTTTGTGTGGGTAGGTGGATATGTAAGTACGTGATACGTAGATACTTCAATAGGTAGGTACATGGATATGTCCCGTGGAGCTGTTTCATCTTCCAAAAATAAACAAAGAAGCATCCTAAATCTTCTGTCTGATATCCTACTGGGAATAGATCATTACTCCCCTCTCGTTATGTCAGATATCGTTCTATCAGAATTCAAACAGATACCAAAGGCTATCTGGTCAAGCTAAACATGGCAGACCATAAACAAACCTAGTTTCATAAGATTAATGTACTTCCTAACGGCTATTTCAACCTGACTCACATTATCATCACCCAAGACATAACAGTTCTGTTCTTGTCTCAATTACACAAATGAATGAATGAAATTCATTACATGGCTTAACTACGTTAATTCTAGTGAATACACACATTCAAGTCTTTAGCATATATGAAATCTCACTTCATGGTTTAACAACGTTAATTTCAGTCAATAGTCACTCAAGTCTTTATAATATGTGAAATCATCTAAGGTCGGTGAATTCACATGGATTCTCGTAACTCATATCAACTAAAGTAAGGCATGAAATTCTTAGATACATATTTTCCTATAACAATCAAGATGACACATTCAAACAATTCGTCAAACTTATATAAAGAATACCATTGTATGGATTCATATGGAAGAACTCACACAGTTGTATTCATATCAAGAAAATTGATCTACGAATTTAAACAAAAAAAATTCATGCAAATATAAGCAAATAAATCAAACAAATCGTTATACTGATATCAACGAATTACATGAGACTATCGCAAATACCTTGCTTTCAAGCTTTGCTTGCTTCTACCACCAAAATCGTGTCCGTCGACTTTCCAGACATCCGGTCCCTTGGATAATTATTTTACAAGTGAATTTCTTCTAAATTCAAACTCGGAGTCTCCTACATTTGTTTTCTCTTGCAGAAAAGTGTAGACTGACTCAAATTTTTCAATGGGACATATTAAACCCAAGAATTTTCATGTGGGAACCACGCCCCTTATTTAGCGTAACCAATCTGGATTAAATATATCTCCCGCCTTTTATAACTAGGCGCCAAAATTGTAGTCTGGTGACCTCTAAATTTCCAAATAACTGATCCTGGACAATTTCAAATCCGACAATTCCAATAAAAGATCGAAAGTTAACCCTATCCTTCCAGTCTGTCTGACTTTTAAATAAATGAACGCTTCATTAAGAATCACTCCTCTCATGACACAGACATTACAAATCCATGCATTATGGTGATTTAACATGCCACGGTCCCCATAAATCTAATTAATTGTTCACCTGCCCAAATTAATGTGCTTTTCATAGATTGACAGAAATTTGCACCCTTACACAGACATACACAACAAAGGTATATACAAAATATCAACAAAATATATTCTTGATATCATGGGTGGAAGATGCTAATATGAAGTGTGTGTGTGTGTGTGTGTGTGTGTGTGTGTGTGTGTGTGTGTGTGTGTGTGTGTGTGTGTGTGTGTGTGTGTGTGTGTGTGTGTGTGTGTGTGTGTGTGTGTGTGACAGAGAGATCTGGATTTTTAACATAGCTTTAAAAACATTTGTCATATCTGCTACGACGTCTGCAGTGTGGCAGTTTATAGTGATGTCTAGCACTGGGGCATCATGCCACAGACATGTAGCACGATATCCCACCCAGTCACATTATCCTGACACCAGGTCAACCAGTCCTAATACTAACCTCCTAATGCTAAGTGCCTAGCGAGACAGTATGAATTAGAATAAACACTACTGAATCAGCCACTTGCTTAGAAAAATAGCAAACTATAAATGGAATACATTATCACCATGGCAATACAATTTCCTCATGATATATGCTATTTAAAATAATTCTCCACCAAAGACAATTTAGGAAATTAAAAAATCACTACTACAATATAAGACTCACCCAATCAACATCAATATGTACATATTCATGCATCCTATACACACACATATCCACCTCCATGTGTATGCATGTATATGGAGGTGGAGAAAATAATCAATTTGGTCCCTCTTTTTTTTAAAATGGATATAATAGTGAGCAAAGACAGATACAGTAGTTTCTTACAGGTAGGAAAATAGAACCACTGTAGAATTGTGTTCAGCTATATGACTTAAATACATATATATATATATATATATATATATATATATATATATATATATATATATATATATATATATATATATATATATACACACACACACAAGTACAATTTTTAAAAAAAAGCCTTAAAAAAATAAATAAATGCACTTTTTGGACAGGGATCTCTAAATTTACAGCCCTCACCTGCCCAGAAGGATATGTAACTAAAGACAGTAACATCAAAGGGAATGGCTCACTAGGCTCTGTAACATACCTCTAACAAATGATGATGTATTTATGCAGTAGTGTTCTGTGGTACCTCAGTACAAACGTCAACTAAATCATACAGCAGCAATTCACACCAAAATACTTCTGTCTCAGAGATTAAATCATCACACTCTACAAAAATGTATTCCACTATCAGTGGACAGGGCATGACATGCACTCTGGTCAGGTTCACCTTTCAGGAGGTATGCATGAATCAGGTATGTACTGTGTCAATATGCAATCAGCAAATACCACACAATACCACCTTATCTCTCCAATTTTTGTTCTATATGAAGGATGTCACTCTCCAACAGTGGGTTTAATGTTCTTAAGTCTGTGGCACATATTTCCCCTTTTATCATGAACATGCTGATTTATACAGTATTTTAGAAGTCAGTATATGGAATCTTCCATCCAGAAATGGGTGACTGCAAGGCAGCTTTGGCTGCTTTATTTGCCCTTTCATTACCATTGATACCAATGTGACCAAGCATCCACAAGTAAAGAATATTTTCCCCAGAGTGTATGAGGACATCACGTTCTCTAATTATCTGGGAAATTAATGGGTTGTAAGACTTAAGATTCTGTAAGTCTTTCAACTGGTAAAGGAATCCGAAATGATGATGCAGTTTGTTGCTTGAGAGATTTCAATGTAATTCAAAATTTGAAACTGGCCCTAATTTCTGCAGAAAAAACTGAGGCTTTATCAAGTAACCAGTTCAAGATAGTGCCATAAGCTGTTGCCATGGCAGCTCCAAGGTTGTCTCCATCTTTCAAACCATTTGAATACAGGGACATAGAGCTGCGATCGAAGGCTGTATTTATTGTACTTTAAAGGATTTTTTGAGGTCTTTTGAGTTTACAAAGATCAAAGTATTATTTTGATAAACATGTAGATGATGATTTGTGACCACAGTATTTTGCAGCATTTCCAACACTGATTTTTGCTGTTTCTAAGTGAGGAAGATTTTGTATGCCAAAATGTGGAATAAAATTTGGTTTCTCTGCATACAACAAGGTTTGGTATTCAGGCCTGAAGACTGGATCATATGTGGGGTTACCATGATTTGAAGATAGTCTGGTAGCATACTGAAGAGCCAATTTTGTCTATCTGAGATTAAGTAATGGTTCATTTGCTTCAGGCTTTCTGAAGGGGAAGTTCTAAATGCACCCATTCAAAGTCTAATTCCCTTATTATGAATTGGATCAAGCATTTGCAGTCAAAATTTACAAGCTGATCCATGCACAACTGAGTCATGATCAAGTTTCAATCTTACTAATAACCTATAGAATCACTGCAAGACCTTCGAATCTTCTGTGTTTGCCAAGACCCATATTAAATCCAGGGCTTATTGATATTTTGTCCCTGAGAAATTTAATATGTGGAAGAAATGTTAGTCTATTGTTGAAAATAAACCCGAAAAATGCACTCTCCTTGAAAACTGGAATAGGACAACCGTAAATCAATTCTCATAAGGATCATAGCAAAAATCAGTAACAATATAAAAGTACATCATAACAAAAAAAGCATAACACCTCATACCAACAGAATCAAGATAAAGATGTACATGCATGCATGCATCATACAAGCAAAAAATGCGCTTTATAGACACTTTTTAAAATATTTTTTAGGATAGATAATTTCAAAACTCTTAAGATCCTTGATCTCCATAAGGTGTGTGTTTGTGTGCATGTGTGTGTTTTTAACTCAGCTACAATGTCTGCAGTGTGTCAGTTTATAGTGATGTCTAGCACTGGGGGCTGCAGACATGTGGCATCATGTCCCACCCCGTCACATTATCCTAACACCAGGACGACCAATCATAACACTAACCTCTTAATGCTGAGCACCAAGTGAGGCAGCTGCTAGTACCATTTTTATAAGTATTTGGTATGACTCTGCCAGGTTTGAATCCACAACCTCCCGCATCCGAGGTAGATGCTCTAACCACTCTGGCTCTGGACTACACCAGAGCAGTTGATCTCCGTAAGGTCAATCCTCTGACAGTTTTTTTTTTGTGGTTTAATGCCATTTTTTTTATCATATAATAGGCTTAACATGGTGGCCAGTATATCAGTGGTGGAAGAAGCTACAAAGATCCGCCAACACACAGGAAGAAAAGGTCAAGCTTTCTCATTTCTCACATACCCACATTGGTTAAGCTGAGACCCGAACTCATGCCTTTGACCACTCGACCACATTGGTCACCCCACTCCGTCCCCATCATGGGTCACTTTTAATAAATCTTAACACTGTCAACAAATATGCATGCAATAAAACAGAACAGACCTCAAGGGCAAAGGTCATAGACTAATTCTAAATTTCAGTCTCTACCATTAAAGAAGCTATGATATAGGCATTTGTGCTCTCTATTGGAGCAAATGAAAAAAGGGTTGAGATATAAAAGCCTAAAAAGGCAAGGAAACTTAAGTATGGAATTTTATACCCAATGCAAGGGCAGTTAAGGAGACTAGAAATCCATAAACTGGCAGTATTTTTAAATCATCTCACATGTAGATAGAAATTAGAAGCTGAACCCAATCAAAATTATTTTTTTTTCTTCAAATTCTTTTTTTTAAAAATAAAATACACCCCAAATATCAATAAGCTTTGGATTCAGTGTCAGAAAAGTCAGACATAAAAGTCTTTGCAAGTTGTGGAAAATGAGTAACTCCTAACAAATAGAGATACGCTGGAATGGGGGTACAAGATGTCTGCAAAAGAAAATATAAATGAAATCATCTGCTCCTAAATTGTAATCTTTACAAAAAATGAATTTTATGCATTGCGCCATTTAGGCAGCTCCCTAATTACCTACCGTGTATACCATATATATACATCTGCTATTCAACAACTCTAAAAGTCACGATGAAACACACAAAAAAATTTTGAAGGCTTATACAAGAGATCCAGTTTATACTGGTAGCCCCTTTCGCACAGGCTATTCAAAAACATCCATACAACACAGTGGCTGCTTAAATACAATCTGTCAATTCACAAGTCAGACATACATGTATTAACACATGCCCTTAATCCATGGCTAATGATCCTTGTTCAGAATCTTGGAGATCTGCCCATGGATAATTTCAAGTGATCACATAAATTTACAAATTTTGTTAACTAGTGTAACAAGTTTCCCAGCTGTTCATTTGCCATGAACAGCTTTGATTGTCCATGGAAAGAGCTTGGGAAATGGAAATGCACTGAAAAAGCTGGAAACCTTGACACTGTCTTTGGATAGCATTGGACTCAGTTCATTAAATATGGGTTGGTAGCATGACAAATAAGCAAAGTATGAACTTAAATTATTTCTATCAAGATTTCCATTTCATTTTTTTTTTCTAAGCCTGGAAAAAGACAAGAAAAAACCAGGAAACACCATATACAAACAAATGCATGGAACAATACTTAAAGCATGTGCTAAAGTCACATTCTCTTATCCAATCAATTCAACTATAGCAGTCCAGGGAAAGATAGACATTTTCTTTCCCATCTGTTCTTTCAGTAGTGATTGAGAAAGCTATTAGTGAATATGATCCAATAATTTTGAAAGAAAGGCAGGTGGAAAAAAAACATGAGGACTACCGGTAAACAGTTACAGTTAGGTCATGAGTTCTAACCTCCTATTCACATATTCCTGAAACTCCCAAACTTGAGTGCTCACACTGAAACTCAATGTTACCTGTCAAAGAACTTATATTTATTAAACTACTACAAAACAAACAAAACATGTATAAAAGATATATGTACCTAAATGTGTTGGCAGTTCAAATTTTTTGTATTTCAATGTGATATAGTTTATTACTATAGGCTATTACAATTTTGACCTTGAGTGTGTACTCAAGTTGACAAGTTTTGTGAAAGTGGAGCCTGGTGAGTTTATTCCGATTTTACATGACTTGTATGGAAATGTGAAGTGCTGACCAGCATTTAGGCATTTTAAATTAATGTACTATTAACACAGCCTAAGTATGCCAATTCACAAAATCACATTTGTTTTTCCTGAACATTTTCAACGAACAGAAAAAGTTATAAAAGTTACTTCTAAGCTATAAATGGCAATCCAGTCTTGAATTGTCTATGTGTAACAATTACAGATTATAAACAAAAACATTAACTCCAGTAGAAAGATGGGGTCTACAAATTCTCTAATGAAGTGCATGTGTGAGGCATTGATACCAAGTATTGTCCTCATGCAGAAATATCTACAACTGGTATATATAATAATGTAAGTGAACTTTATAATCACCCAAAAGAACTGGCTTAACATTTGCAGCTATTTTGTATACTCATGTACGATACTCAATGCATGGACATTTTCAAGTCTATTTCCAGTCTCTTGGTTTGCATGAAAAATGTCAATTTCCCCCATGTACAAGATGGAAATGTCCATCCCATTCTATGGACAAAACAGTATTTTCCAGCATCTGATTTCCATGGATTTTCCAAGAAAAGTGGCTGGAAAATCATCCAAATAACGAATTTCCATAGAAAGAACTTAGAATCTGCATGAAACCATGGAAATTGTATCAATATTCTAATTAAGAATCTTACTGCATGTTAAAAACCTCTTTTAAAATGAGACCACTAGCGGCCATTTTGGACTACAACTAATAGATTTTACTCATGATTATACTCAGTGTTCAAATGAAATAAAATTTTTGACATTCAAGAAATATGAAGCATTCATTGAAAGAAAGCAAAAAAAGGTTTCCTGTCACTGTCTATGCTTTGAGTAAATTGATTTTGTCTCTGTATGACCTGATGAAAATAGCCAACATTGACTAACTTATATATGACAAGCTGTATGACCACTGAGGTAATGACTTTAAAAGAAATCTTATAAATTGTATCTCTTGCGATCACTATCAAGGCATGTATCATGTATACTTGTTTATAAGTGGGGTCCAACTGCTAACTGCACAGACTAAGCCCTGCCATTGCATAATGCAAAAAAATTAGATGCACAAAATCAATTTCAAAAAAATTTTGTAAAAAAATTTTTCAGGGTCCAATTTTTTTTTTTTAAATTAAATAGATGCACAAAATCAAGTTCCAAAAACTTAAAAAATTTTTTTTTAACTCTGGTAAAAAAAAAAGTGCTAGGTTGGCAAAGAAAAAGACAGAGACCATCAGCCAAATGGAAACAGGTTTCGTCCAGTACTTGAAGTGCTTATTACATTATATGTACTAATCATTATAATATATATCATGTTAAAAAAAATATACCTACCTACCCTAATTTGAAAACTAGTGCAACAGGAAACACACATATCGTATTTTTGGCCTAATGTGCTGTCAGATCTGGGTCTATGCAGTTGGTTCCACAGATTACTGCTAACAAAATGTAAAAACCCAGATCTGTCAGCATATTATGAAACCACAGATCTGGGCCTGTGCAGTTTGTAGTTGGACTTGATTTAAAAGCAAATACACCACTACAAATGCACAGTGATTACACATGATCTGCAAAGTTTAAATAGCTCAAATTTAAAAGCATTGGTGGAAAATCAATTGTACAGCAAGCAGCAGTAAGATTTATCACTTGCCCAGGATGTTATATAGAATAAAAAGGAAAACCCCAATTTTTAAGCAATGTTGATTTTGGGCAAGCAGATGATTTGAAATATTTTTTGCCCAGAAAGGTAAAGTTCTGGGATTCAAATTCTTTCTATGTATTCCTGAATATGTTTGAGAAACAAAGTGGCTCACTGGTTGGTGTACTGGTCTTGCAACCAGAAATGTGAGGGTTCAATACTCACCCTTACCAAGCCATGTTAGTCTCCATAGTTATATAACCATTCAGAGGGATTAACAAAATTTTTTTGGCTCAGGGCAAGCTGACTGGAAAATTGAAATTGCCATTTGGAAGCCTGGCTTGCCCCAAACATAAAATCTCAACATGAGTAAAAACATAAGATAACATAAGATACGGTTTTTATTAAAGAAATCACATTATAATTAACTTTTGTTATCTTTCTACTTTGTGTGCAACTTATATCCATAAAGCTGATAATTAAGTTTATCAAAATATATGTAAAACAGGTAGGTAGATATGTAGATGAGAAACAGAATGAAGACATAGTAAGAAGAGCAAAAACAGACATGAACATGTAACTTGACAGATAAATCGATAGGTAGACTGGGTGTGAACATATCTAGATGAGAGAGACAGAGAGATAGAGAGAGAATGTTTAGGTAAAAGGTCTTGAAGTAAAACAATACTAGCCAGGGACACTCATTAATCCATTCCCCATATTTTGAAAATTCTCAGCATTTTATTGGCTACTCACCCAAGTAGGTCATTCCATAAACCCCATTGCTGATGATAATTGGGTAATATGAAAAATAATGTGGTGATCACATTTCAAAATTCTTAATGGGTCAAAGCTGTAGTTGGTACAAGAAATCAAAAGCTTATCCATATTCACATTCACAATTGAAATATTTTTTTGAGTCAGACATAATTAGCCAGGGCCAAGAATAAGTACATAGCTGTAAAATATGATCAGAGTTCACCATGTTTAGATGAATAGCTGCTGACTGATAGATGGTAAATTTCAATGCTTATTTCTATTTAACTGGGAGTGTTTGATAACATTTGACACAATGACACAATAAAAGGGATAATATATTTTTCATGAAGATAAGATGTTTGCCCAGACCAATTAATTCAGCAACTGCAAGCCTTCAAAAATCGATAACACATAATATAACCACATTTTAAAGTTGCAGAGCATTTTTGTTCTGTGATGAAATAATAAGCAGAGAACTTTTGCTTTGAATCACACCCATTACTGTACTTCATAAATGCACTCAAAAGATAGTAAACCTAATGTTTTATTTTATCTGATAAATATTTAAAACAGCATTGTCATCACTTCTGTGAAACTGGACTGTTGTAAGCACTCTCTATTATATCTGCACATAGCTAATTTACATTCAAATGAATTCCATCCAAAGGCAATGTTAATATTTTGTTGTTTGTGCCAATTATATGTTTGTTAGCATTTTAGCAGTGTGGATGAGAATACTGAAACACTGTTTAATACCATTAGTGAAAAGGCAACTCAGAATCAAACAGGTTGGAAATTTCCCTTCACCCTGCTACCCCCCCCCCCATGCAACTAACAATCTTTCCTTCTAACTGACGTGTAATTACACTTTAACACAGATGATCCTGCCTCACTTGCCACAGGAAAAGTGATATGTGTGTCTCATCATGCTAGATCATGTGACTTTACTGAAGAAGGAAAGTACATCATGTAATAGTGATTAAAACAGCAACTGACCTGTCTGTGATAAAAATGCCTCCACAGACTCTTATCAAGGTTCCATCATCACCTTAAAAAGAAACAATACAGGTATTTACAGTGTAAGAATATACATTGAAGCTGCTTATCCACTTACTATTAGCCTCTAAAACCTCCCTGGGATAAGTTTGCCACTTATATTTGCCAACAAGATCACAAAAGTCATAAACGTCTGAAAAAGCTTACAAAAAAAATGACCATTTACATGGCAAAATAAGTTTAATAAGTCACCAAATATGCGTATAAACATGCAATCCAAAAATTATTTTCCTTGGTCACATGGCAGGAGTCACGGTAGGTAAGTTGGTGGAGCATCAGCCTTGTAATCCAAGGGTCACACATTCAATACCCACCCACCCAGCCTAGGATGGCTGCCTGGGTGTGTCTTTTGGAAAGGAACCTTTTTCTCATTTCCTCAGCACAATATAGCCAATGATATGTTCAAAATGTCATTAAAAACTAAAAATGAAAAAGTGGTAATGTGGTTTCCGCTTACAAGGTTACACTAAAAAGATAGGTCCAAAGTTAGAATAACAAATCAAACTAGAATTATATGTTTGTAAAATAAGTATCACAGCACTTGCCATTTTGACCTCCATCCTAAAGTTTGGGTACCTGTGCCAGGTGCAAATATCGGTAGCAAATCTGTCTTTTGATTTTCAGTAACACTGTCACAAGCCATGATGAGTGATATTGTGAAATGTACCATTATCATCCTGTGCCAAGATTTCCTCATTTCTTATGACTATGCATAAACCTGCTTAATAAATTACTATGAACACAAGTAAAAATTTTTGGCAATGCATGGTGTCCCAACATGACCTTTCACACTGTCCCAATGAGCCAATCAAAGTTTCTCTTCCAAACACAGTCAATGAGCCAATCAATGTTTCTCTTACAAACAGAGTCGTTTGTGAATCAATAAAATTAGCACTTTCATTGATGTGTTGCAGATTGTTACATGGTGTTGTTGATGATGTATATTTTTGTTTATGCATACTCATAAAAAAACGAAAAAGGTAGCCAAGGGTGATAACGGAGTGTAGTGGATTATCACCCATGGTTAAGCCAATTGGCCAGAAAAGTATTATATACTTATAGGGTGAGTTTTCAATAGTTATAACATTTTTGGAAAGTGCCGGGACAAACTGAGTACTGCTAATGGCATATGATACCATACCAACATGAGGTAAGTTGTTTGAAAATTTCTGCAGCATATTTTGATTCCACATAAAAAGCAATTTACGGACATGAATCTAGCATATCTCCTAGGTATTAACAGGTTATAAAAGCTATGTACATGTGATTTGGACACTGTTTATAATACTGTTGCTGTGTACTCTGCGTGATGAACTTTACTGTCATGAAATTTACACTATTTGAACTTATTAAGCAAAGGTATTACATCAAAATGACAGTGAAACCTGCTTGTACTTGCTTATAAGTTGACTCAAACTGCAAACAACAAAGATCCTGATCTGTCATAGCATAATATGCCTGCAGATCAGGGTCTGTGTTGTTTGTTCTTCTGACTAGTCCTATCAAACTGTAAAGACTCAATCCTGCTGGTGCATTATTTGACAGCAAATCTTGGTCTGTGCAGTTTGCATTTGGATTCGGCTTATTAGTGTTACGTATATGTAATTAAATTGTTTGTGTGTTAGTTTTGAAATTCTTTTTATTTTATTTTTGTTTCATTACATTTTATTGTAATGATCACTGAAAAGATTCAAAATTCTTTTTCAGTAATTCGATATTTTCTTTTAGTAAATGTTGTTTATTCAAGACGTAAAACGTGTTACATGAGAATTATTTTTAGTTAACCTAGTTCGTCTTGGGTTGGCAAGAACGTAAACAGGCAGTTAAAATGATTGGTCAGTATCAGGGCCATACTTTGATTGCGTGATCACCATGTATAAACAATGTTTCTTTATTATTGGTTCTTAAGTGGGGCTACACTGGCATACATGATAGATCTCTTGTAGTAAGAGACCACATGACCCATCTCGCAAGACTTGAAATGATGTTTTTGGGTTTTAAATACGCATTCTTAATATTCTTCTGGGAGAGTCGTTTTAACATCTTGAAGGAACAAGGTGTTATTTTTATTTGTTGCCAGATTATTTGTTTTTCATCTGACTTTGGATTTAATAATTTATTCTCCTGGAAACTCAACAAGTTGACTTTCTTATAAAAAATTCTGAAAGATATTCATGGAAATTTATTCTGGAATTATTCGGAAACAAAAACTGACTCAATTGAGGAATTGTTGATATTCGTACATGGACCACATCTGACGTCATCGCCTTTCATATTTGTATGTCGTCGAGATTCGAACCTGGATTCTAATAGAACTATTTAGTGACAGGACTTGTGTTTTCATTCTTAGGATCAAATTTTGGATTATATTCACAAACTGTAAGTCCTATTTACCAATTTTTACATTATTTTCTAGGGAAATAAATTATCTTGTTAAAATATACAAAGCTTGTTGACTTCACTCTTTTCTTCTGTTACATTTGTACGAGCCTACACTTAACATTAGCGAATACATACAGTATATTTATGATCATTTTTACCTCTTAGACAAAGAATATCTGTTCACAAAGGATAGTATATACAAATCCCTTCTTCTATATTTATGATTGTTTTTACTTCATACAAAAAACTGCTCACCAAGAACAACATATACAGATCATCTCCTCTACCAATAACCACTTTTTACCTCCTAATATATATAAAGGTCGCATGTCCAGAAAGGACAATTTATTGTGGTTCTTGAAATAGCCCTCACAGACATGGTTCACTGTATATGTTTCTTTATAAAAAAATTATTGAGCTATACCCATTCATCTCTTGTAACATCTTTACTGATTGCTAGATGAGTATATTGATGAGAATTGAAAATGCACAGAAAATACTTTTTGAAAAAAGCTGTTTGAAAAAACAATTTCATGCTAATTTAGCCTGCAGCAATGCCGATAACACCCAACTGATGTAACCTGAACAGCAAAATGACGAAGCCCTTCAAGGGCCCCAGGTAGCAGATGGTTTAAAGCATTCACCATTACAGAAACTTAACATTTTCCGTTGGTTCAAGTCTTGGGCTTGGCCAGCATGGACACATGAGAAAGCTTGCAGTGGTTACCCATAGCTGAGTGGGTTTTCCTCCACCAGATATATTGGCCACCATGTAAAGCCTGTCATGTGCTGAAAAATTATGTTAAACCCACAACATGAACAACAACAAAGCCCTTCTAATCTGGCACTGACATAGTTAGTCAGTCTTCTATTCTAATACGTACATAGCTAATTAGCCTGGATGGCACATGGTTACCACAATTTAGCTATAATGAAGAAAGAGAAAGGATCATTCTGTATAAAATGTCCATGAATAGTTTGGTATAATTACAATAATAAACCTTTCCATTCAAGGTCAATGTAATGTGTCAAATTTTGAAGCAGTATTGGATCCTAAAGTTGAATAAATTGTGCATTAAAATTTTATCTCAGTCAAGCCAGAAATGTCTTTGAGAAAGGTCACTTTGATATTTCCCTTATTTCATCTCTGAAACATAGAAGGGCCTATGTTAAGGTTCAGTAGAATTGACCGTAACGCTATCATGAGAAAGTACAGTAGGGTTACCAGCCATGACCACGGTAGAGAACTCCATGTCAAATAATTGATCTTCAAAGAAAAGCGGATTGCATCGTATTATAGGCTGTCAAAATCTGATGAAAGACATGACTATTCTGGGGAAAATTTTAGGAACAGTTGCTTCTGATTGGTCAGTTAAAATTAAGGTGTACACTTTGGAAGTAATCTGAATTTAAGGTAGCGACTTGGCTCAGAATTCTTTAGTCCAATTTTGCTTGTGAAAAGTCGAATTTGAGACTCCAGTGGAAAAACCTGAGAATAGAGTTTTCCCTCATTAACAAAGTAGAGAGGCCAGATAGTTGTCTTG
The DNA here is from genome assembly GCA_016617855.1 of Megalonaias nervosa. Taxonomy (NCBI): domain Eukaryota; kingdom Metazoa; phylum Mollusca; class Bivalvia; order Unionida; family Unionidae; genus Megalonaias; species Megalonaias nervosa. The sequence continues at coordinate 94,620 of JAECUM010010040.1, forward strand.
AAAGGAAAAGGCAGGCAATAGTGCTAGGACGCACGATTGTGTGGAAAAGAAACATCATTAAGGTACGCAATTTTAATTTTCATGTAATTTTCTATTTTGTTGTTGGTTTTATGCAACTGTGTTTGATATGCTTGTGATGTAATCCATATATTCAAATGTGTAGAATTTCGTATGGTTATATGAATTAATTTCCTTTGTCTGTATGATGATACTGTTTATCATGAGTTAATGATAATTGCATATTTATATATTTATATATGATTTTGTAATGCTCACATGATCTTGCAGGTTATTGGTTACTGTAAGCTAGAATTTAGTGAATCTTATGCAATAGTAATCGAGCATTTATCTTAGTGAGCGGAATTGACTAGCCAGCTTTAAGAAGACATATAATAATGTATGCTGATTTATATGGCAATTGCCGTGTGCAACAGGGACAATGAACTGTTTAATTAAGGTCAGACTTGGTATATTGCAATGGTCATTTGTAACTATAGATAACGATTGTACCTTACCTCAAATACAGTAAATTTGTAAGAACCGTTAATCATTAAGGTCACTTTATGCAGTGTGGTTAGCTATTTATGTTTCTAAATAACGAAAGTGAGAGATTTTATATATACGGATAGGTGGTGAAACATATATAGCTTTCGTTGTAACCTTGTCATTTAAGGGAACAGCTTCCTATATTCCTCCCGAGAAACCCGATGAGGACAGTCCAAGAGGGAAGTCTGCAAATAGAGAGTTCAGAATAGAAGGGTCAAGAGGAAAAACCAAGCATACACGCTAGACATGGAATACACAAAGTCAAGAGAGAATGATGCCAGGTGATGCAAGTCAGGCGTGGACATTGTACTCTTTTAACCACTCATTACTATGATAAACGAATCCGTAAATTGAACACTGCTATTAAATTCCATTAATGTAAATCAGTTGGATTGTAATTGCAATTTTAGTTTATGTATTAATTAATTAAATTCATTTTATTTTTATTGTTTAAGGGGCTCGTATTTGTTTTATTTCTTCTCAATAGTCTTGCTCAGTTCTCTGTCAATGTTCTATCTATCTATTCACACTGGGCAATAACATTGAGGGAAGTCATCCTCTAGATAACGATCGCCAAATCAATTAACAGAGAGGCACACACACACTTTCACATCATGTCCCCCCCCCCCTTTACAGTCAATCATAAAAAAAACTTGTACTTCTTCATTATAGCAAATACATGTACTGATGTAAAAGTCTGATAACTGACTACAAAGTGCTTAAGAAATCTAGAACTCAATTACTCTTAAAACATTCATCATTCATTTCATTTTGCCAATTTAACAACTGCGGTATTATAATCAAAATTACACATATGGAAAAATTTGTAATCTCTTCAATTCAAGGTTAGCCCCATTGCATGCAATACTACAAGCACAGAATACAGAAAATTTTCCAGAATTAAAAATATCCTAAAAGAGGTATCACAGACATCAACATGCTCCTGATACAGTCTTTTTTCAACAACTCATTCTTATCAATTTAAACTTTTGAAGTGTACTGGTCAGTTAATATAATAATAATAATAATAATAATAATAATAATAATAATAATAATAATTATTATTATTATTATTATTTATTTAAAGAATGCAACTCAATCATTAAAAACCTATTCTCCCAAGGATTTCTTTCCAATGTACTCGTATTTTATGCATTATTTAACACTAGCTGAAGTAGAATACCTATTTCTTATTGAACACGTAGTAAACACACTTTTAAAAGCACTGAGAGAATTTTATTGCTTTACAAAAAAAAAAACAACAAGCTGTTCCAGCCAAGAACCTCTAAAAATTAAAAGCTCTCCTTAAACTCCTTACATTTTCAGGCAAAAAAGAGATTGCACGCTTCTAGTGCATGTGTACAATGTGTCTAGTTCAACATCTCCAGCAGATATTGTTTTGCAGTTCCATTTTGAGTAGCAGTTTCCAATCTCAGGCTGTGAACCAAATTAGTGTCATGGCTGGGGGGCAGGTCAGTAGGGTTGCAAAGGGTCATCAGAAGAAACTGGGAGGTCCTGTTGGTTTCCAAGTTAGGGTTGCAGCAAGAAGAAAGGTTTCCCCATATATTCAGACAATAATCTAGCAGTTGTTGAATATATGCATTAAAATAGTAGGATTCTGACAGTATGAAGAAAGTATTTTCTTGATTTTGGCAAGCAGTGCTATCTTAGAAACAATCAATTTAGATATTTTATTGACCTGTTAAAGCCAATAAAGCTTATGGCTAGAAACATTTTCAATGGTTGTATTCTTAGGATTTAAATTAAGTGTTTTTGGTCCATGTGATCCAATTTCTGGGCTTTGTTGGTCGTTGACTGTAGATTTTATGGCACACCAGCACTGTATAGTGCCAAAAAAAACATTATATAATAAAGATTTACCGATCAAAAAGGTTTGTAACTAATGAGCAATAAAAATAAAAGAACACATTGATGAGATGGTGGGATGCAATATAAAGGTTCCCAATCAACAGAGAATGTAAATGGTGTGTATAAAGGGTCATTAGATAATAGACAAAGATAAAATAGGGTAATTAACAGTAATTATGTTGTTAAAAAAATACTCAAAGGAAACAGGTTACACATAAGCTGTATTTTAGAAAAAATTTTTAACTTTCTTCAAGAAAGTTAAAATACAAGACACATATACTCTAACAAAAAGTTCCTTTATGTGCAGAACATTGTAGTAAGAATGGTAACTAATACAAGGGTGCAGATCAAAACAATTATCAGAAAGTGCTCCATAGTGAAGGTTCATTGCAAGAAATGCACTCAGGTGGGTCATCACTTTTTAATATGTAGGAGTGGGTTATATAAGTATGAATGAGAATTCCTAGAACCAGAATGCTCATTGCAAAAATGATTATTATCAAATATTAAAGGTTAGCAACATGTTTTACAAAGACTTCAGACTTTGTAGGTACAACTTAAATTGGCATGTAGTTACTGGAATCATCCTTTACTCCACACTAATAAATGGGTTCCACTTTAGCAGGTAACCGCAATTGCTCAGTTGGTCAAGTATCAAACTCACAGTTCAATGGTCACAGGTCTGATACCTGCCCAGGTCCAACAGCCTTGGTGTGTCATTGGGAAAAACATCAGCTCTCATTTCCTTGGCATGTTAGTAGTCAATAATGTGTTACAAGTGCCATTAAAAGTCCTAATAAAACCAACATATACAAAACAAATCTAATTTAACACATTAAAAAAATCTGGATATTTATTTGTCTTAACACTTAAGTTAATTACATGTTACAGACTTGGCAATTACTTGTACTGAATGTTTCAGCAACTCTACCATCTACTTCTGCAGCTCTATTGACATTTAGGCTCATTCATATTTAACATGTACTTCTGTTTCTGAATAAACTGAAGAGATAAAAAAGGTCTACCAGATATCTTGACATACAAGCGCTCCTTAAAATTTCCATTTTTATCACAAAACCGGGGCCTTGAGTGGCAGTCATCTAAGGCACTCACCTTTACAAATCACTAACACATCACAACTTTGTCCATACGGGTTTATGTCTCGGCTCAACCAATTTGGGAATGTGAGAAAACTTGCTGGTAGCGTCCTTTAGATTGGTGATTCTTCCCGGCATCTTCGCAGTTTCTTCATCCGCCAAATATACTAGCTGCCAAGCCTGCCAATGTATAGCCTACCATGTGCTGAAAAATGGCATTAAACCCCACAAAACCAAACCACCCTCACAAAATTTAACTAAAAGTTCACAAAAGTATTTGTTCAAAACATCTGCAATTTCTCTCACTGATTCAGTACCTTCATACTGTACTTAGTTGAGGTGATGGGGTTAATGTAGCCTTAGCACTTAACTCACTGAGATACTTCCATATTTGATCGCTAAACTGGTTTTCTTCTATTGCTTGCATGTAAATAAAAAAATTTCTTCTTTAACAAGTTCCACCATTAGTACTTGAGAGCAAAGAAATAAAAGTGCCATTGTTCAATTATAGTATGTGTCTTCTTCAATTACACTGAAAGGTTCATGAATTAGTTTATTTAAAAAAAAAGTTTTTGAAATCTATGTATTTCATTATGATTTGCCTTTGTTGGTAATTCTGGTGTGATGTCAAGTGATACATAAAGGGTGATGATCACTAACTGCAAAATTTGGTACTTTTATTTCACATTCATCTTCTGATCTGTTGGTATAAATGTGGTCTACTGGACTCTTGGATTCTGGAGTGACTCAAGTTACCCAAGAAATTAACTGTTTGAAATTACAGAATAAAACATTCTGCAGGGGTCTTCAACAAGTCAGTATTTAGGTCACCTATTATAATAATTTCAATATCTTGATCAATACTAACAGCATTATCAAGTTCTTATTCAAATTTATCTATCCAGTCAGCTGTTGAATTTGGAGGTTTGTAGACAGAACAATACAAAATGGGTTTTTAACATGCTTTCTTCATTTCCAGGTATTTTTTATATTTACACATTTGGAAAGATAGGTCACACTTCCTCCCTCCTGATTTTCTCTACTGGATCTTTCCAACTCCAATCAATTAACACGTAGTTTTTCATAATTAATAGTATTCAAACTACAGTTTCACAAATGCCCAAGATGCAAACCAACCCTTTCTTGTACATAATGACCTGCAATTCATCTAGTTTTGAAAAGATATATCTTAAATTTAAATTTGCAATTATCAAGCCTTTCTCTGCAAGTCTAAAAATGGTGCAGCCCTTGGCACTACTATCATTCTTTGATTCTAGTGTTTGAGATTTGGCACTAGTAAACTAATATCATTCTTTGATTTTAGTGCTTTGAGATTTGGCACTAGTACATTAATATCATTCTTTGTTTCTAGTGTTTGAGATTTGGCACTAGTACATGTAATAAGGGATCCATTTTGAAACAGACATAACTATTGTACAGTAGCATCGGTACATCAGCTGTAGTATCATATTGCTGACACATGTACATTATCTACTGTATTTCAGCAATGATGCAATTAACTGTTGTAACATAGCACTGATACATGTACATTATCTACTGTATTTCAGCAATGATGCAATTAACTGTTGTAACATAGCACTGATCCATGTACATTATCTACTGTATTTCAGCAATGATGCAATTAACTGTTGTAACATAGCACTGATACATGTACATTATCTACTGTATTTCAGCAATGATGCAATTAACTGTTGTAACATAGCACTGATACATGTACATTATCTACTGTATTTCAGCAATGATGCAATTAACTGTTGTAACATAGCACTGATACATGTACCATATCTACTGTATTTCAGCAATGATGCAATTAACTGTTGTAACATAGCACTGATACACGTACACTACTGTATTTCAACAATGATGCAGTTTGCTAATGCAGTTACATTGGGACTGGAATCATTTCTTTCTTGCTGACTCACAAGAACCTTTACAAAATCCACTTATGTATAAAGTTAAACATACCACACTGTTAATGTTTATACATTAACATTCAACTGGAATGAAAATGCCCCTCCAAAATTAAATGGTGAATAAGAAACAGCAGAGGGTGTAAAACAGAGCCTTGAGGGATCCCTGCATTAATAATTTCAGTTTGCAAGCTAATACTGCCAGTGGTTTTTTGATGAGACCTTTGATTGAGGTATGATCTACAACCAGTTTAAAGAATGATCATACCTGGAACAGTTCAACTTTTGCTCTAGAATTTCATGATCAACTAGATCTAAGCTTCTTTTGAAGTAAACGAAAACAGTCCAAGTCAAAGAATCATTACCCATTTCTTGTTGCAAAATATGTTAATCTGTTGGATATATTCAAATCCTGATTATGTGTTATGATAAATGGATGGTTGTGTGGGTTTAAGGCCAGTTTTTAGGACATGACGGTCAGCATATTTGGTGGAGGAAGAACCCCGGAAGACTGAGAAGAATCAGAAACCCAGAAGAAGCTACTGGCAAACTTTCTCACATACCCTTGTTGGCAGAGTTGAGTTTACTGTAAAGGTGAATACCTTAGACCACTCAGCCACCCAGGACCACTCAGCCACCCACAGACCACTCAGCCACCCAGGACAACTCATAATCCTGCTTAGCTACTTGCTTTTCAAATAATTTTGATAATATAGGTAGAATGGATATTGGCCTGTAGTTCCCTGGATCTTCCATTTCTCTTTTCTTAAATTTAGGTGTAACCTTTGCACATTTCAAGGTTTCTGGGAAGATACAAGCCTTTATGTTGAAATTTATACATGCAATAAATGTTAATGACTTTGTTATCAATGGTGCAGTTAAAAATGTATGGATCAATGCTATCCTGTATGGAGGATTTATTAACAATCAACGTACTGTGAATATCAAAGACCTCAGCTTCAGTAACATTAACTACTGAAAAAACATTTACCAGTAGGTAAGTTTAGCTATTATATGAAAGAAGGGCATCAAGCCCAATTGGGCTGTTAGCCTGGTCGTGAATATAGTGACTACAAAGGCTTGTGAAGAAATTATTAAATATGTAATCATTTTGCTTAAGTCCAAGGGGAAACAACTGTTCTGGTAGGATTCAGCTCTTTTAGATGTTTGCCCAGTTTATTAAGTGGGAGGGTTGTATGGGGCTCTTTCAGAGAAAAAAATCACAGCATTCAAATAGCTTCAAAAAATATTCTTGCTCGGTTTTATAACAACAACTGAACAAACTATTATATCCATTATATTTAATTTCATGAACTTAATCATTTTGGCATAAATGGTAAAAAAAAATCCCAGCTTATGAAAATCATTAACCCCGCCCCCCCAATTACATGGTAGGTCACTGATAATGGATAATCCACTTGGAATTTGGGTTTAAGTTGTGTTTAACCATTTTTCTTTTAAATGGGGCATGCCCATCTAAAGGCCAGATTATGGTGGTGTTGACATCAGCTATATTACTGAGTGGATGGGCTTGCAAAGTGACTCATTTAAGAATTCTTCCACATCAGACCATTTCAAGTCCCTGTTTTATGTTTTAATGTGATGACCTTTTTTTAGACTGTTTGGGAGCATGTCTAGTTATACAGGCTAGACAATGGTCATTCACTGCATAGACTGACACATTCACTTCACTTATATTTTCAGGTCTATTAGTATAGCCATGATCAATGACAGTAGTACTTTTATCTAAACTCTAGCTGGAGTGTTATCAACAAAGTTTTGAAACTACTTATCCATTTTAATGGTGGCTTTTTCATGCAGTCAATGTTAAAGTCACCTAATATGACAGTTTCTAAATCTTTCTCAAATAAGACTGTCTGAATTTTGCTTAAAATCGATCAATCCAATCCGTTATAGCACTAGGTGGTCTGTAAACTGTACATAAGAGTATTGGCTGGGAATGTGGGAAGGATTCTTTAATCCACTTCCATGCACCCAATTTCTCCCTAGATCGACATGTCTGACACATCTAATGGAACTGTTAATATAGAGAAGAACAGCCTCATCTGTTAAACACCTTATCTTTTCTTTCAAAGTTTAACTCTTTTATCTGGAGAGCAAAATCATCAGTAGTGTCGACGAGGTCACAAATAAACCTAGAATAACAACTGATCTAATCTGATGTAGCATTAACATAATCTTGTTCAGTTTAGGGAGGACATGCTGGACAATGAGGCTGGCTAACTGCAAACTTTTTCAGTGTAGGCCAAACACAGGACAGTTTTTATCACAGGATTAATTTTCAGAGGTGGCATTTATGCATGAATGAGTTGTTGTCAGACAATAGATTGCTCTTCACTACCTCAAAAATTATTTACATGAAGACATGAAAACAATGTTTAAGACTCATCTGTGTACCTTGACCATATGTAGTAACTTTGGACACATCAGAATGTTCAATGTGACACTGATTACTGGTACACATTTAGTAATGTTGGACACATCAGAATGTTGAACGTGAGATTGATTATACATGTAGTAATGTTCAACACATCAGAATGTTCAATGACCGCTCCGGTGGCCTAGTGGTTAGAGTGTCTGGCTCAGATGCGGGAGATCGTGGGTTCCATCCCAGCCGAGTCATACCAAAGACTTATAAAAATGGTACTAACAGCTGCCTCACTTGGCGCTCAGCATTAAGAGGTTAGTGTTAGGACTGGTCGGCCTGGTGTCAGGATAATGTGACTGGGTGGGACATTATACTACATGTCTGCGGCATGATGCCCCAGTGCTAGACATCACTATAAACTGCCACACTGCAGACATCGTAGCGATATGACTGAAAAATTGTAAAGCTATGTTAAAAATCCAAATCACACACACACACACACACACACACAGAATGTTCAATGTGAGAATGATTACACATGTAGTAATGTTGGGCACTCAGAATGTTCCATGTGAGAATGAATTACACATGTTGTGACATTGGACACATCAGAATGTTCAATGTGAGAATGAATTACACATGTAGTAATGTTCAACACATCAGAATGTTTAATGTGAGAATGAATACACATGTAGTAACATCAGACACATCAGACTGTTCAATGAGAGAATGAATTACACATGTAGTAATGTTCAACACATCAGAATGTTCAATGTGAGACTGAATTACACTTGTAGCAACATTAGACACATCAGAATGTTCAATGTGAGAATGAATTACACATGTAGTAACATTAGACACATCAGATTGTTCAATGTGAGAATGAATTACACATGTAACATTAGACACAGACTGTTCAATGTGAGAATGAATTACACATGTAGTAACAACAGACACATCAGATTGTTCAGTGAGACTGAATTACACATGTAGTAACATTTGATACATCAGACTGTTCAATGTGAGAATGAAATGCACCTTGTACATAAAGATTGAACACATTAGACACTTCAGGTGCCTGAGAAGGAGAAGCAACAAGAACAAGTTCACATAATTCACCAGCATTATACTGAGAAGATACAGCATGAGAAATATTTGTTATACTACAAAAGCTAGATTCCTATTCCTTGAATAGACCGTCTCAAATAATCTAATGTTACTATTTCACAATAAAACGCATAGAAAGATTTCAGTCATCTTCAAAAACATCATCATTGGCATAACCATCAAGTTTCTCAGATATAATCTTAGTAAAGTGGACTAGTTTTTTCTTTGCTATATTCCTAATGCATGCTACAGTAAGATTAATGGTTTTGCTTGTGCCCAAATATATTATATAAGCAGCATCAAATCCTTTTCTGTAGCCGTGTACATTGTCTTAGCTATTCAAAGTATTCCACTCTGGAAGTTCATCCTAACTCCAAATATGGTTAGTAGGCAATGAGAAGCATGTGAGGTGATTATGTCCAAAATAATCATGATGTTTTATGCAGATTTAGCAGCTGCCTAGACCACTGGACAAGTTAAGATTGAGTCAGGCACACTTTAGAAATGGATTATTTTACACAATTTTTACCAAAAGATTGGTGTGTACTAATTTAAGGCCATACAAATATTACATAGAATATGGTAATTGTTTGATCCTGGTGTCTTCTCTTGTCTGTAACAAACAAGAACTTAAACTAAAACAAAACAGTCTGAATCAGGGTCCTGAGGCACTTCAAATTTTCATTGTTTTGTTTACTTTATTTTGACAATTCTGAACCTGTATGTTAAACATTGGTATAATACGTGCTACAACTTTTATACGTGGCATATTGATGTACTTATATTTTACACAGTGGTATGATAGGTACTGTAACTTTTATACAGAGCGTTTAGATGTATTTATATGTTACAGTGGTATAATAGGTACTAAAGCTTTTATACAGGGCATATAGATGTACTTATATGTTACACAGTGGTATAATAGGTACTACAACATTTATACTGGGCATATAGATGTATTTATATGTTACAGTGGTATAATAGGTACTGTAACTTTTATACAGGACATTTAGATGTATTTATATGTTACACAGGGGAATAATAGGTACAACAACTTTTATACAGGGCATATAGATGTACTTATATGTTACATAGTGGTATGATACGTACTGTAACTTTCATACAGGTCATTTAGATGTGTTTATATGTTACACAGTGGAATAAGAGGTACTAAAGCTTTTCTACAGGGCATACAGATGTATGTAATACAATGGAATAATAAGTACTATAGCTTTTATACACAGCGTTAAGATGTACTTATATGTTACAGAGTGGTATAATAGGTACAACAACTTTTAAATGGGAAATATAGTAGTTGTTGTAGGGTTTAACACCATTTTTCAGCACAAGATAGGCTATACATGGCAGCCAGTATAAATGGTGGAGGAAGAACCCGGGAAAACACCGGAAAGAACCACTGACCCTCAAGAAGCTACTGGCAAGCTTTCTCACATACCCACTATGGCCGAACCTGAGACTCGAACCCACGCAGACAGAGGTGAGATGGCAATGATCCGTAACGGTAAGCGCTTTAGACCACTCGGCCACTTGGGGCCCCAGGAAATATAGATGTCCTTGTATATTACACAGTGGTATAATAGGTACTATAACTTTTATACACCACACTGTGCAGGTATCAACTTAATTTGAGAAATGAGTTAATAACAAGGACATCTGGGAAATGAACTTAATACATAACAGTATATGCCACAAAGACAGTGTCACTGTAATTATTATGACTGCAATTTAAGACCACCCTCAGGTCTCTTACAAGCTAATTCTGTTTACAGATGATCAGGAAAATGATTGTTAACCAATCCCTGGCTTTTTTCTTTTCTTGTTCTAATTCAGCATAAAAATAGGGTCCAACCTATCATTGAGGCAGACAATCATCTTTTCACACCTGCATTTATTCTAGGCAGTAGTGTTTTTCTTTTTCTTTCTCATATTCAGTTTTGCAGTTGAAAGATAGGTCATGTTGCATATCAAAAGTAAATGACAGTTTATGAAATAAAATGGGAGTTAGAATTCTAAAAAGAGAATGGCAGGCCTTGACATATCTAGTCAACAATGCAAAATATGATAAATAATAATAATATTCACTTTCAAATAAGATATTACATGTATCAACATTTCTTTCTTCTGGAATGTTCATTATTCTTTATTGTTAAAATGAGATAAGCACTTCCTCAAGATTTCTCACCTTAGTAATTCCAGCATAGCTGCATTTCAATTATTCACATTCTTTTGTTTTTTAATGTCCATCTTCAATATTTATAATCAAATCAGGTGAAGTCAATCTGATTAAAATCAGATCTCCACTGTCCAACATGAAGATCTGACAGTGGCTGCTTAAGAGTCTTGTTCTGGTGACTATGTTATTACCATAATTGCTAATTTTATCAGCCACTCAAATCAAGTCTATATCTTTGTGTTTGGAGAGTGAGCAGTGTGGCTGAAGTGCTTCAATGCATGCCGAATGATTTGATTCACTTTCCAATTTTTTAAAGCTGCATTTCCATTGCCTAATTAAATGGTCACCAGAACATGACGCCCCTAAGCAGTCACTGCCAGATCTTCACATAGGACAGTGGAAATCTGATTTTAATCAGACTGCAGGTGAAGTTAAAACAAAGAGGAGTTAATTTTAACAAGTTCACTCCCACCCCAGTGATAAACTTTACCTAATATATTTACATACTGTAGCCATTTCAACATACATGTATATGAAATAAGGGACCTAATTAGCAAGATAGGTCCAAGTTGAAATAAATTGTCTGTATGACATGATAATTGTACTGATTATGTGTTTAACTTCACAAGACAGATTTTAAGAAAAAGTGACATTAAGTAAAAACATTTATGACACAAGAAATTTTTTAAAAATTAGTTTGTGAGAATAAATGGGGGCTGTCAATTTCATGAAGTCATTAGTCATTTTCTTTTCAAGAACTGGTGACCATTTTCTGTTCATGAACTAGTTCAAGAACAATTCATGAACAGTTCTTAGATTTGTTCATGAATAGTTCATGAACTGAAGATTCATGCAGTGGCCATTTTCTGTTAGGTACTAATTCATGAACCAGTCCATGAACTAGTTCATGAAATGAAGATTCATGAAGTGGCCATTTTCTGTTAGGTACTAATTCATGAACTGGTTCATGAACTAGTTCAAAAACAATTCATGAACAGTTCTTGATTTTTTCACAGGGGATTACTCATATATTTTTAATTCTTTGTAAACAGTTATGAAATCACAACACACTTTGAGTTAATAATACAACTGTACGAAAATCATTGTAATTAAGACAAAATTAAATTTATTTCCTGTAATAAATATACATTTTGGAAAAACTTCATATATATTGACAACATTTATTTGAAAATTTATCTATATAACCATAACTTGTTAAAGAAGTTTTCAAGTGACCTGAGTTCAGCCCTTATGAAAACAGTTTGCAACAGCTATACATGTTGTTGTTGCTGTTATAGGGTTTAACACCATTTTTCATCACAAGATAGGCTAGGATAGAACCCGGGAAAACCCCAGAAAGAAACACCGACCCATGAGAAGCCACCTGCAAGAGCATTACATGTATATTACAGAAACTGAAGTAAGTGAGCTGAAGAAATTACATTCCAAGAAAATAAACTGGAATGGACTGGACAGATCCATTCAACTTTAATAAATGCACTGATCCATCTCTTATCTACATAATTAATCAAAGCATCACTCAACTGAAGGCAGCCAAGGTTATGCCTGTTTATAAAATGGGTTCAGAATCAATCCAGATAATTACAGATAGATCAATATATCTGTTCTGCCAACCATATCTAAAAACTGCCTGATTTAGATGAAACCGCTCATGTCAATCTGCACTAAAAAAAAATCATTGATGAATGGTTGCTTGCTATGCACAATGGAGAAATGGCTGGAACTATATGCCCTGATTTTAAGAAAGCTTTTGAATGGAAACTTTAAAATTAAAAATGCTCTCACTTATCATTCCTATGATTCAAATCATACCTCGGACAGAAGTCAACAAGTTGTTATTGGTAACATTAAATTGTAGCTGATGTCCATCAACAAAAGAGTTCCAATGGGTTCTATTTTAGGGCCTATATTATTTGTATTGTTTATAAATGACTTGCCCCTGTATGTACAACATTCAAAAACTGATCTATATCCAGCTGATGATAATTTACATAATTCTAATGCTAAACTCTGAACAAACAACTTGGTGAAGATACTGGTGCTCACTAACATGTTTATCAATCACCTAAAGACTCTGGCAATGTTGCTTGAAACAAGACAAAGATTATCAGTAACGAAAATCCAAATCTTGAACTGTATACTAAAAATGGTACCACAGAAAAATTTTTGGGAGTTCACGTTAATAAGACTATAAACTGATTAAGTCAGTAAACTAGGTTTTATCTGTTTTAAGTTCAAGAATTTATCTTTGACAGAGGATACAAAGTTATCTAGCACTCAACTATCAGAAATTATTATACAATGCATTCATTCTTCTTCTTTTGGACTTCTGTAGCACAATTTGTGGAATACAACTGATGATCAACGAAGTTCAGAATAAGGCAGGAAGAGTTCTCCTAAATCTACCATTTGATACACCAGCTAACATTCTGAATTGAAATGACTGAAATTTGACTACAGATTACTGGCTGCCTACTACCAGTCTGTATTTGTTGTTCAGAGTAAAGAAGGAACTTTGTCCACAATATCTGCATGAAATGTTTTGTTTTAAAAGAACAATACCAAAGACCTAAATTGAGACAGATGACAAATGATCATTGCAAAATGCCATTTCCAGAAAATACATTTTTAAAAAAATTAACTGTTTACTCTCATGCTAATCTATAGAATCTACACCAAAACCATTAAATCAGAAACAACTTTAAATACCATGATCTCAAAACCTAGTTTCATTGCAAATATTGAAATACATGCGCTCCAATTTATTCTGTTAATGCATATAGAATGAACTTTGTGCATTTATACTTAATCTGTGTATGTATGTATATATATATATATATATATATATATATATATATATATATATATATATATATATATATATATATAATAACAACAGAGTTACCTCATAAAATAAATTATTTTTTTTTAACTAACTGTGACTTCTGACTCCTGCTGGGACCCCTGGGGGCCAGAAAACAAAAAACCTCATATACATTTAGCCTAACAACAACCTGAGAAGTCTGTCTGTCTATCAAATTTTCAGTCATTGGTTTAAAAGGAGATACAGTTACATACAGAACTACACAACAGATAGGTGATCAGGCAATCAGACAAAAAGTATGGTAGGTATGATATAATGGCATTACACTTCAGCCAAGATATATTAGATGAGGTTATAGCTGTATGTACGTATGAAACTACTATTTATACCTGCTTATAAGAAAAGTCCAACTGAAAACTGCATAATTTCCTGGCAGATCTGGGTCTGTGTAATTTGACAGGAGTAATCAGTAGAAAAAATAACATAGGCCCTGATCTGCAGGCAGATGGCAGATCAGGATCTATGTTGTTTGCAGTTTGACTCAACGTACAAGTGAGTATATACAGTATATTGATTATTGAATTGTTATCTGATTTTTTTGTAAGATTATCAAAGACGAGTCCCAATTCATGAACAGCCAGGAAAGAAGAATAAACAAATAAATATAATTAAGTTTTAACAAAAAGTGTAAACCACTTAGCCAATACAGCTGGATTCAAATCGCCTGAGCAATAAATAAGTTCTCTGTTTTTTTTCCTCTGGCAGGTCACAGAAAGCAAACCAAGTATTGTCAATCAAATGGGGGGATACACGAGTGCCTTCCATGCTTAGACTCTGTAATATACTGGCCTCTGGGCAGTTATGATTTTCACTGACAGATTAACAGCACCATCTTTTGTCATAAGGAGTCATTATAGAAAAGTCCAATTATCACTACATATTGCACTGATTACCTGTACATTATTACAATTTGCATTATTATTATTATTATTATTACTAACTTTCAATGTGGTAGATAGGAAGTTTTGAAAAATTTTTTACCAATGGTAATTAACACATCATCAAATGAATTAAAACATCATCAAATGAATTAAAACATCATCAAATGAACTGTCAAAAAGCCAGGAGGAAATTTAGAGTTGGAATGTCAAAAATTTAGAATGTTCTAAAGGATTACAGATATCCATAATACAAATAACTACTGAAATTTTAAGATACTGAACTGCAGTATTCTAATATGAAAAATATCAACTTAGAATGTACAGAGAAAATACCAACACAGAATAATGCAAATTAGAATAAATAATACAATAATAGAAAATATAGACATAAAATTTTGGCATTGATTCTCCTCCATATCATTCTGTACCATCTCTCATATCATATGGGAATGTTCTCATCATGTTCACTTCACCATCTCTCATATCATATGGGAATGTTCTCATCATGTTCACTTCACCATCTCTCATATCATATGGGAATGTTCTCATCATGTTCACTTCAACTGATTTGAAATTCTGCTCATATTGTAAGTTCATTGTAAACTGAAGAACTGAACTCCAGTTCTGAATGAAATTATGTTATATAATCCTGTAACCCTTAAGCCCTTTGCAAAAAATACTTTTTATTTATTTTTTATAAAATTTTTTAATATAGGAATGAGTTTTGGACTCCTCTGGGTACTTTCATTGCAGAAACAATGAACAATGATGCATTAGATTACATTGAAATAGAACAAGTTTCATGCCCACTGTTTTGATTAATTGTGATTCAGTGCATGGATAAGTGACACTGAAAAGTGACCAAAACGGGTAAGGTTTCATTCCTAACATCAGACCATTCTTGACTGGTAACTGTGGTGTGCCCTTGGGCACTGTGGTGTGTCCTTGGGCAAGGTACATCACCCCTTTTAGTGCCATAAAACACCAAAAAACAGCAAACCAACATGACACTATTTTTAGACAAGGGTCAAGGACTTTGGTTTAAAATCCATGTAGTAAATTGTTGTTGTTTTTTTAATTCATTTTTTGTATTGTGTAAGCTTACATTCACTGTATTGTTAATTTTTTTTATCTGATACTGATCACAATTCTCATTGTTTTTCACTACCTTTATTGTGTCAGCATACACAGTTTTTAACTTAAGCATGTACAATCTGGGTTACCAACTATTGGTCAAACTGGTTCAAACTAGCAGTCAAAAGTACCTTAAAAATCAATGATCTTGGGTGAACCCTCACTGCCACGAGGCCAAGATGAAATTCAGAATCTACCTGGGAATTTTTAAAAGCTTTGTCTTGTAGTATGGAAAAACAGTGTAGTACCAAACATAATCAATGATGATGACAGTGCAAAAAACTTCCATTTTGATGCCATACAATGATCTAGCAAGTACGTCATTCTTCACGATGTGGAAGTGCACTTGCTGAAACAATTGCATTTACCTATGAAATGCCTACTCGGCAATTCAATACATACTCTACATGGTGTAAAGTACCATACTTTTTCAACTAATATATCACTCAAGACAGGCGTTTGTCCCCATCTCAGCAGAAATATTTCACTACGATCACGTCATATTTCATACAAGTGTGTTCTCTGTTATGGAGAAAAGGAAGACATATTTTTTGTACATGTGAATACTGAGGCTCCAGAGTACCATAATAGATGTACCAAATACTTATCAGTGACTCGCTATAAATATTGGATGACAAAACACTTCTTTTTCACAGCTTTTAAAGCTACTTATGTTCCTACAACAACTAGCTAAAACAAATAAAAACACATCTGGAGACATGTATGGTTTTAGCTCATCTCAGTCACACTGTATATGATACAGATAGTATACACCTATGAAGTGCAAGTTTAGCAACAATGACCAATACCTACCAACATACCTACCTACCTACCCAAACCCACACCAACATGATGAAATGATGGAATGAGACTGTGGTCTTATTTAGCAAGAAAAGGAAACTGAATGAAGTTTCTAGCTCTAATAAAACCTTTTACAGAAAATTAAGCAGTTAATGATGCTGCTAAACTTCCAAGAAAGTTTCAATCATCATGGATAAATAAGTATCCATGACCAGAACATGACTCAGCAAATTATTTATTGTTTTGAAGCTACTGCAGAATATATTTCATTGATGGATTCTCTCTCTCTCTCTCTCTCTCTCTCTCTCTCTCTCTCTCTCTCAAAATCTAGCTGTTTTTAAACCATTTTCTACCTGAACATTTTTTACACAAGTTCAATTTTCCCAAGGGCAAATTCAAGTTTTAAGTCAGCTTCACCTGGACAGGCTAACTTTTAGCAACTTAATCCCTGCATAAGCTCTCGCACTATGAGTAGCAGAGCTACAAATGTACTCTTGTCATGTCACAAAAGTTCACCTCTGATCAGGGGTGGTCTTTTATGAAAGGAACCTCTCAAAATGGGTACCACTGAATGTCCTCTTTGAACTTGTACTACCAGTTTGTAATGTACAAGAATTCGGCAGAATGCAGTGTCTTGCCTGCTCTGCTTTGACATGCAGTAAATCGTTTTACGCATATTTGACTTACCTGCATCTTGCATACACACGAATTCATGTTAACAGCCAAGCAGAAATATACATCCTGATATGTGAGTCATTCACACATATACACAAACATGCAGCATGGGTGCACAAACAGGAACTGTCATTTTTTAAAAGTGTTCCGGCATGATGAAGATTTACCTCCC
This sequence comes from Megalonaias nervosa, assembly GCA_016617855.1. Lineage (NCBI taxonomy): Eukaryota > Metazoa > Mollusca > Bivalvia > Unionida > Unionidae > Megalonaias > Megalonaias nervosa. Next base: position 112,321 of record JAECUM010010040.1, read on the forward strand.
CACTGATGGATGGTTTTGAGTCACACAAATCTGACATTCATGATGCTTCTCAGGAATGCAATATACATGTAATTTGGGGGTTTACCCAGCAAAGTCACTAGAATCAGAAAAGTTGATCACTGTCACCTCTTCTTACCTGTGAAATGCATTACCCCTAATGATGAACAAATCCATCAAGTTTCTCTCACAACGTACATGCTCCATTACCAGATAAACTGAGCTAAAAGCAAAGTTTAACACTGATGCCACAACACCACCAATAACAAACTCAGAAAAGTAATGTCAATACATCAAAAGTGCTTTGCTCTTGAGACAAAAATTGAAACAATTTTTTTCTATGTACAGTAAGTACAACCTCTATCTGAACTCATTAAAGGAAAAAAAAATATTTTCTAAATAACAGATATTAATCATGTCTCTATCTGCATAATGGTTAACAGTTTTTAAAAAAAACTGCCACCCAAAAGCTGACCATTGCTTTGGAAGAGTGCTTGTCAGGTGTGGTACAGATTAGGTAGGACCAACATTCCTACAGTTATCAGCACCAGCTATATCTGAAAATCAATCCTCTGATCAAAATTGTCATTTCTTTGGCCTCCTCAAAAGAGGTCTGCAAGTAATCAACCTAAATATTCAACACATCCTCCCTAAACTGAATGAAATTGAATTATTGTTACAGCAAACTAGATCAGTCAATATTCTAGGTCTATGTGAAACCTTTCTTTCTGATGATACTGATGATTTGGCTCTCCAAATACAGGGGTTCAACTTTGAAAGAAAAGGTAGGGAATCCATGATGGGTGGGGGTGTTCTTCTCTATGTAGACAGTTCCATTAGTTATAACAGACGTGTTGATCTAGAGAATATTGGGGTAGAGAGTATCTGGATCGAAGTAACCCTTACCCAATCAAAGCCAATACTATTATGTTAGGCCACCTAGTTCCACTGCTGATTGGATTGATAGATTTTAGGTGCAAATTCAACAAGCATTACTAAAGGAAGATTTAGAAACTATCATATTAGGAGATTTTAACACTGACTACATGAAAACTCCACCATTAACATGGATAAGTAACTTTGAAACTTACAACTTTACTCAATTAATTAACACCCAACTAGAGTAACAGATAAAAGTGCTACTATGACTGATCATGTCTATACTAATAAACCTGAAAACATAAGTGAAATTAATGTGCCTCTGTGTACGAACTGAGTGACCATTACCCAGTCTGTATAACTAGACATGTTCCAAAATCATCTAAAAATGGTCAACACAATGAAATACAATACAGGGACTTTAAACAGTTTGATGAGGAAATGTTCTTGAATGATTTAGTTTGCAAACCCTTCCAATCAGTTTGCAATATAGCTGATGACAACAATGCCTAATACAAACAGTATCAGATGTTCAATGCAGCCTTTGACAAGCATGCCCCAATTAAAACAAAATGGGTTCAACACCAAATTACATCCAAGTGGATTACGCCTGAAATCAATGAGGCTAGGCACCTAAGAGATAATTTCCACAAGAAACGAGACATGAAAAGCTATAGAAAGTGAAGGAATAAAGCTAAGCACCTGATAGATATGGCAAAAGAAAACTACTATAAACTGGCTATTGATGAAAGTAAGAGTACTAAGACATTGTGGAAGCATCTAAAAGAGCTGAACCCACCCAAGAACAGTTGTTTTCCCCCTAGACTTAAGCAAAATGATGATACAGCAACATCTGTACAAGACATTGTGGAAATGTTCAACAATTTCTACACAAGCATCTCCAGTAACAGTATTCAGAACCAGACTAACATCCCAGTTGAACTTGATGCTCTTTTATCATTTATAAGAGCTAAAATTCCTGATGATAATTATTTTTCAGTAGCTAATGTTAGTGAAGCTGATGTATTTGATATGCTAATTAAGGTGAATATTAATAAATCCTCTGGATTGGATGGTATTGGTCCACAAATTCTTAAAATTGCTGCACCAGGAATAACAAAGTCATTAACACATATCATAAATTTAAGTACAGTGTAATGAGTAATAATTTTCCAGAAACTCTGAAATGTGCAAAGGTTACACCTATCTTTAAGAAAGGAGAAAAGGAGGCTCCTAGGAATTACATACCAATATCAATTCTACTTGTATAGTGTATTGTCAAAATTATTTAAAAACCATGTAGCCATTCAGGTCTATAAATTTTTTTAAACATACTCTCTATTTCATAAAGTGCAATCAGGATTTAGAAAGTACCACTCATGCCAAACAGAATTTACCAAATTAATTGATCTTTGGCTGAAGGAAATGGATAATGGACATATAACTGGGATTGTTTTTCTTGATTTCAAGCCTTTGATCTTGTTGATCATGAAATTCTGCTGCAAAAGTTGAATTGTTACAGGTTCGACAATCCTTCTTTAAACTGATTTGATCATACCTAAACCAAAAGTCTCAACAAGTAAGCATTGGCAATATTAGCTCTCAAACTCGCATTATTCATTCAGGGGTCCCTCAAGGCTCAGTTTCAGGCCCTCTCCTCTTCCTTATCTATATCAATGATCTACCATTAAATAATGAATCCACAAATACAAATTTGTTTGCAGACGATGCAACCTTGTATACATCTTGTTCTGATACTGAAGTTATCCAAATGAGATCAAACTCAGAGCTTATCAGAGTCCAAAACTCGGCACAACAAATTAGGATGGTAATTAATGAAGGTAAAACAAAATGTATGATTTTGGGGACATCACAAAAGCTATACAAGTCAGGGAACCCAGAACTATTTCTTGCAATAAATAATCATCCGTCATGTCAAACATGAAAAGCTTGTAGGTGTGTCCATAGATAATAATTATTATGGAATGACCATATTGATAAGCTTTGTAAAATACTGTCATCCAAAATTGCCCTACTCAGCAGAATCAAAAAATATTTACCTATGGAAACTCACAATCTATACTACAAGTTATATATTCTTCCAACAATGGATTATTGTTCAAATATGTGGGGAAACTCACAGTGCTAAATCTGAGCTTGACAGGATTTATAAACTTCAGAAACAAGCAGCAGGTGTAATTTTAGATGCATCTATTGATCATCCCTCAAAAGCATTGTTTACAGAACTCAAAAGGTTCACAGTATATGACAGGACAGATTTTCACAAGACAGTTCTTGTATATAAATGTCTACATGGAACTGCACCAGGGTATCTTCAGGACTCATTCAGGCCTTTTTCAACACAATACTAGTTGAGATCACTATCACATTGAAACCTTCTAGCACCAAAACCATGAACAGTGCAATTTAAAAAGAGCTTCCAATACTCTGGAACAGTTCTGTGGAACAAGCTTCCACTACATATAAAATCTGCTGAAAATATTAGAGTCTTTAAAAAAAGATATCATAAACATGTATGTGTTTCTAATAGATACTGGAATTTAGTATTGTAATACTAAAAATGTTAAAATAAACAGTAATTATTGCTGTCTTCATATAATGTGCATTGTTAGACTCTCCTTAAGAGGGCCTCAAGGGAGAATAGTCCTTTTTGACTAATGAGTCACCCTCTATAAATAAGGCATTATTATTATTATTATTATTATTATTATTATTATTGTCTGTTAGTTACCAACTGGATAAATCTCAGTATTAAATCAGGTATCTTCCAAGAGAAACTGAACTATGCTAAATTTACTCCTATTTTAAAACACAGACATAAACGTTATCCTGGAAATTACTGACACATTTCTATACTAACAGCTTTATCAAAAAGTCTGGAAAAACATGCAATTACTGTAATACCTTTTCCCTCTTCCAGAAGGAACAGTCTTCTACAAAGAACATTTATGACAAATAGCTGTCACAAAACTGACTGATCTATGACTGGACAAAATGAATAATGGTAACTTAACTGGCATGATATTTCTAGCCTTTGATCTGGTTTCTCATGACATTCTTATTAGTAAGCTACACTGTTACTGATTTCATGAAAAATTGATTCATATTTATGTGATAGGAAGCAACAAGTTTCAATGGGAAATGTCCACTTCATCTCATGTAATATAAAGTTTGGAGTTCTGCAGTTTTTGTGGCCTGTACTCATACAAAAAGTCAGTTCTATAATTATAGCATAATTACTATAATATAAATCACATATCACCCACAATCTTTATATTTTTGGTCCATTTGACCCATGTTGTTGAAGATGTTGGACCACCTTGATGTAAAGGATGAGAGGTCTTAAGTGGGATAAACAAGCAGACACTGCCTATAGGTTCCCTGCATCTAAAATTTCATTGCATAGTAGAATTAAGAAGCACCTGCCAAAGTACTCCAGAATTCTTTACTATAATGTTTATATACATCCACTGATTGACTACTGCATGTGGAAAATACATTACTTCCAAAATTGGACAGAATTCACAGACTTCAAAAGCAAGCTGCTCACTTGATTCTTAATGTCCCATTTGTTGCATCATTATCCAACTTGCTCACAACATTGAAATGGTTAAGAATAGATGAAAAAATGGATTTTGTGAAAGCAGTTATGTCTTTTTTCATGTACCAAAGGAGATACTCCATGGTACTGACTAAATTATTCTACAAAACATCTTTTCCTATGATCTAAACCTCAGTCACGACTAACGTATTGACATTTTACAGCAATTCATAAAAAAACACACAACTAGTTGCGTTAATGATAGTGTGTGCCTACTGGCAGAAAACAACCATTATTATATATCGACTCCTAGAAAGCCACGTTTTACCTACATTTCATTTATAAGTAACACGTTAAGTTATCTTGAGACGATATAACTCCTTTCTGCAAGGAAATGTATTGGTGGAGTAAAGCAGAGATAAATCAGATAAAATGTGTTTGCTTTACCAGTTAAGTATAACTAAACTGTAAGTTCATGTCATATCAACGTACATGTAATGAGAATTTCTTAAGGTTTTTAATTAAGATGCTTTTAAATTAATAAAATTTTAATTACTTGCAACTTTGATGGACATTAGGTATTAAAGCTAGAATAAAGCAACTTGTTTGTGAAAAGGGGGCATGAGTGAGAATTCACCCCCCCACATCTTTTTCGGACATCAATCTCGTTTTCCTGGCATTTAAGAAACTCCAGAAAAAAACATTGTTCATTTGCAATCCAGGTGCAGATTTTTTTTCTTCAAAAATCAGTATGAAAGATATTCATAAATGCATTGCATAAGTGAGGTGCAAACAGTTTGCCGACAACCATGTTGGGCAGGAAATGAATAGTAACTTAGTAATGCAAAGCCTTTGCAAATACCATCTACAGCAAAATTTCCTTTTGCAAATAAAGGTATTTAGCAAAATAACACCAGTTAAGTCAATGTGATATAGTTACAGCAAACTAAGAAAAGTATTTCCAATGAATAAAACTGTTCGAACACCACAATTATTTTGCATTCTTTGATATACACTTATTTGATGATACAAAATTCTGAACCCTATGGTTACTAAGACCTTCCACATTTTAAGAAATCTGTTTTCAGCAACTCTTCTTAAGATATAATACCAAATTGATTGGTTGGTTGGTCGGTATTTAACTGCACTTCTCCAAATTATTGGCTATAACACGCCAAAGAAATGGGAGTTACCACATATACTTGCTTACAAGTCTAGTCTAACTACAACCTGCACAGACCCAGATCTGCTATTGCATAATGCACAGGCAGATCTGGTTCTATGCAGTTTGTTAGAAGGAATAAGGAGAAAAAACAACAAAGACCCTAATCTGCCAGCATATCATGCAACTGCAGATAGTGTCTATGTTGTCTGCAGTTCTTCTAATAAGCAAATACGTAAAGTGCCTTTCCCAATGAAATGCTGGGCAGTCAACAGTAAAGCCCATCTAAAGGACACCTATATAGTGGACATCTGTTCATAAGAACATATATAAACCATTTAGGTTTGCATATATATTTCACTTTTATATAAAAGCCACTTGTCTTAATTAATCTTAGCTTGTGAAAACATCAATAAGGCAAACAATTTGTACTTCATCCGTTACTGATCATGTATGTTCCACTCATGCCCCCCAAAATAGCATAGAGTTTAATATTTAAGAGATATATCTGTATTAATTACTACAAGTGGCCACTATGCAATGTGTCCTACTTACAAGACTGGTTCACATACTCCAATGATGGGAAAGTATTTAGAAATGAAATATAGATGTTATTAAAAATTTTGTGAGTATAATTTTCAAGCAGATTTATCTATGGCATCATCTAATGACGTGGAATGTCAGGATCAAGATGATGGTCTTGATACATATTAATCATAATTCATAGACATACATCATAAACACATTCCAAAAACACTTAAATGTTAAGGCCCCACTACACACAAATATATGTTTCTGGTCGACTGGCTGTCTGTTTTTCACCGATGACCCTATAATCCCCAGCCAAAAATTTTTTTAAAACAAAATTCCCAAAACTGATTTGTGGATCTAACTGAGCAAGTTTTGCCCATTACTTGAATACCTACCCTAATTGTAATACAGTGCAATAGGAAACATATTCTTGGCCTTAAAAAAAACAGAGTTTCATTGGTATAAGCGACCAACCACATAATTTTGCGGGAGGCGGGGCTATGAAAATTATTTGAATAAAAACAATGTCAGGCCCATAAATCAAAAAAATGAATGCTCTCTCTGATTTATAGCAATAAATACTACCCATTATATTAGTTGATGAAAAATTATTATGAAGTTAAAGAATAAAGAAAATATGTACAGGGCAAGAATAACATAACTGCATCAAGGGAATAAGGATTTCCAGAAAATTAGACCCATTATGGTCATACCCACTATTTCCTAAATTATTGAGAAATACCGGTATAACTGTAGCAAAACTGATTGCAACTATCTTAAACACCAATGACCTTCTACATCAATACAAGTAAAGCTTTCAATGAAACCAATGATGTCATACTTCACTGATGAAGATTAAAATAGCTAGAAGACGTAAGGTCAAAGTAATAGGATCGATCTTTTAAAGATGGCATCTAACTTTGAGTAATATATTTACTGAAAAGTTCATTTATTACAATTTCCGTGATATAAACATTTCATGGAAACAATCCTAGGTTAATGACAGAACCCATCAAGTGCAACTAAAGAGTACTTAATCAAGCCTAATCAAACAGAACATGATGAGCCTCAGGGTTCAATCCTGGGACCTTCTTGTTTCTATTGTTACATCAATGACCTACCATTGTATGAATGAAACAATGAAAGTGATATGTACACAGATCATGCTACACAATCCAAGAACAGCTAGCTGCAGCATTATCTTGATTGTGTCAGTTAATGTTGTCAAGACAATGGAATGTATAGAAAGACTAAAAAGACCAATCCAATGCCATGGTGACATCATTCATTTATGGCAATGATGACTATGCATCTCATGTAGAATGTCATAAGCTCCTAGGAGTATATGTTGATGAAAAACTAACCTGAACTCATCACACAGATCATATGTCTGTAACATTACAGATTCCAAACTAATGTTACTGCAAAGACTAGAGAAATATCTACCAATGCATTAAGGAAACTATTCTACTACTACTTCTTCTATAACCTATTATAAACTACTGTTGCACATTATGGGGTTCATGTACACAAACTAATATTACCCGTAGTCATATAATCAAACTTCAAAGTCTGCAGCTTAAATTATAATAGCTGTTGATCCAATTAAACCATATGCTGACATGTTTAATTGTCTTAAACAGGCTGCCTGTTGACAAAAGAATTCATTATCATACATGGTTTTGTATTAATAAAGCCATTCACAATTTTGTTTCTAAATTTAGGTATAATTTTTGTTAAATATGGTTTTGAAGATACCACACCTGAAAAGTTCTAATAAAAAGATTTGATCTGAAATCTTGTACATCAAGCGAACACACAATGTGTCAACAACTATCTCTGACTTTGTGCATGACAGTGGTGTGGAGTTTCAGGTTATGGAAAGGTGTACAATTTCCCACTATTCAAATAAAATGACTTATTGTAAGCTCAGAGCTTCAAGAAATAAGAATATGACCAGACATAAAAACATGATTATTAGCTTTGGATTTACAGTTAGATAAAGTTATGGCATATCATTCACCATTGAAAATCAACCAAACAAGACAGTCTGAGTAAATACTGTACTAAAAGGCAACACATTAGTATTGTTACACATGTATAGGTAAAGATATTAAATGCAAGAGTAATTTTCATTGACAACGCAGATAAAAATAAAAGTAATTGTTTTAGGTTCTAAAATAATCACTTCAGAGTATTTACTTACATCCATCTAACATTACAAGTATTTTCATAAATGTTTTATTATCTTTGACTGTTAATTTGATATGTACCATCATCGCAAACCATGGGTTAAAGTACGCAATGTGAAAAGAGGGTGTATCGGATTTTTGCCCATGGCTTGCAGCAATGGATATGAAAACATACAAACTATTTATTTAATATAAGAGCGCTAATGAGAATCCCATTCAATTCCAAACAAAAATGGGATGGGGTATATCTGGGGATATTTCACAAACAGGTATATTCCTATGCTTGATAAACATATACCTGTACTTCCCCAGGGCAGGTTGCTGTTGGTAAGGACTGCACCCAAAGGCATGTGTCAGTTGGGTATATGCATTTGTCTCTTCAAGCTCAGAAAGTACGAACATCATTATATGGTGAGGGTCAAGGCAGTTTTCAAGCTACCTGTATGACCCAAAGAGAAAGGACCCCCCACCCCACCCAAGCCAATTTCAACTGCATGTATAAATTTATCTTTTCATGCCAATAAGTATGGCTATACTTCAAACTGTATGTCAGTGATCTCAGTAGTTTCATAGTTTGCATCAGACACATGGGCTACATTCATTGGGGTAGGGGTGGACCCCAGGGCGAATGTCAGTTACATGTATACATTTTTTTTAAAATGACAAGTGAATGTACAAATGGTTACAAAACAGGGATCTAAACATTTACTATGCTATGTTTTTAGGGGTTAGTGTGGACCCTAGGGTGGTTGATATAGACCCTAGGGCACTACCCAGGGGTCACAGTCTGATATGTGTTGACACTTGGGTCATTGAAAAGAATGCCAAATAATTCCCAGACATATGAGACAAACAACTCTGAAGTCATTCTAAATTGATGCAAAAATAATACACACACCCCACTAACCCCAACCCATGAGACACAGCTTAAAATAACAGCTAACATCTCTGTGACTATGAGATAAGTATATTTCATTCTGAATATGGGCTTGTTTTTTAACAAATAAGGTCTAGAAGATGCAACACTTGAGAAGTTTTAATAACAAGATTTTATCTTTGAATCTAACAAACACGCTAAGTATGTGTCAGCTACTCTATCTCTAACTTTTGTGTCTCACAGAAGTATGAAATTTCAGATAACGGAAAGGTGTACATTTTCCCACTAATATAAGTAAAATGACGCATTTGAAGCTCTAGTTTCTTAACATCAGAATATGACCAGACATAATAACAATTTGGATGAATTTCAGCTGGGTTTACAGTTATAAATAAAACTAGGTAAAGTTCAGGCACATAATTCACCACTGAAAACCAACCAAATGAGAAAGTCGGAGTAATATTGTTAACTTGATATGTACCATATATACTCACTTATAAGATGAGTCCAACTGCAAACCCACAGACACAGATTGGCCATCACATAATGCACTGGCAGAGTTGGGTCTATGCAGTTTGTTAGGAGTAATCAGTAGAGCAAACAACATATACACTAATCTGCAGGTGCATTATGCTATGGCAGATGAGAATCTTTATTGTTTGCAATAAGAATTGACTTATAAGTGCGTATTAATGGTACCAATGTCATAAAACACTGGCAAAAATATGCCGTATTGCAAAAACAAAGAACAGCGGATTTTCATCTGTAGCTTGCAATGGATATGAACAAATAAGGCCAGACTTCTCGACCCATTCTGGGCAAAAAATTATGCACCAGTTGCAGTAAGATAAATATTCCATTTTTTTTCAAATGTAAGGTAAAAAGATCCAAATAAGAGCTAAAGAAAAATGAATGTCCACTACTACAATGACTTTGCAAGAGAAATTAGTATAATGAAAGTAGCAAGAGATCAAAAGAGTTAGAGCAACCTAAGCTACTGACCTGAATGATCAAGAATCTTTTCGTTAACAGTTTGTGAAAATAATATCCCAATCTGACCTTTTGACGCATAAATATTCTCAATTCCAATTTTGAAATGTTAGAAAAATCCCCTAGTACACATGATATGGATTTCATATCAAAGCATTTATAAAAATTCTCTAAAATTTCAAACAAGAAAAAGAAGTGCTAGATTTAGCAACATTTTCCAAAAAAGGCTATATTCTTGTACATATTAAACAAATACAATCACTTCCCAGTTTTGACCTAAAACTCGAATTTTGAGCCTCTTGCTTTGGTTGTGAGTAAGGACTGCACCAATGGGATATATCAGCCTGGTATGTACAACTGTCTTTTCATGGCTATATTGTGGGGATCTTGAAAGTTTTCAAGCTATTACCCAAAGTCCACTACAGTAAAGATGGACCTCCAGCATCATTGTCAGTCACAGATATAAATTTGTCTTTTATACCAAACAAGTGTATACATGGCTACAGTATTGGGATCTCAACAGTTTTCTGTCAAGTTCTTGACAGTTGGTACAGATCCCAGTGCATCAATAAGGGGGTCAAAGCCTGATATGTATTGACACTTGGATCATTGAACACATGTGAATAAATTCTCAGACTTATGAAAAATACAACTCGGGGATGTGTTTTAAATATCTGTAAAATCATCCACCCCCACCCCCAAATAGCACCAACCCCAGAGTCCTGATCAAAATTCCAAAATGTTGGCACATCTACACACATCGGAATATCACCAATTCAATTTTATTTGTCTGGCTTTATTGGATTTGTTGGAGTTTGAAGATATTAGACATGTTTGACCATATGTATGGATTGTATCTATATATTAGGACACGTTTGACCATATGTATGGATTGTATCTATATTAGGACATGTTTGACCATATGCATGGATTGTATCTATATATTAGGACACGTTTGACCATATGTATGGATTGTATCTATATATTAGGACATGTCTGACCATATGTATGGATTGTATCTATATTAGGACATGTTTGACCATATGTATGGATTGTATCTATATTAGGACATGTCTGATCATATGTATGGATTGTATCTATATTAGGACATGTTTGACCATATGTATGGATTGTATCTATATTAGGACATGTTTGACCATATGTATGGATTGTATCTATATATTAGGACATGTTTGACCATATGTATGGATTGTATCTATATTAGGACATGTCTGACCATATGTATGGATTGTATCTATATATTAGGACATGTTTGACCATATGTATGGATTGTATCTATATTAGGACATGTTTGACCATATGTATGGATTGTATCTATATTAGGACATGTTTGACCATATGTATGGATTGTATCTATATATTAGGACATGTTTGACCATATGTATGGATTGTATCTATATTAGGACATGTCTGACCATATGTATGGATTGTATCTATATATTAGGACATGTTTGACCATATGTATCGATTGTATCTATATTAGGACATGTCTGACCATATGTATGGATTGTATCTATATATTAGGACATGTCTGACCATATGTATGGATTGTATCTATATATTAGGACATGTTTGACCAAATGTACATATGAACTATATCAATATTAGGACTGTGCTTCATTGAAAATATGAGATAATAAATTGTTGAACAACTGAATTAGGTACAAAAAAAGACAATATAGACTTCTGCATATTGATATATCCTTACAGTTCCATTGCCTGAAGCCATAATGATTTTAATTCCACCTAATGTTGCAGACTATTTCAAACTCGAAATCAGTCTGAATAAACTGAACACATCGTGACATCTCTATGTACCGGTACTGTGTTATACATCTTCAACGGCAGCAACACTCTATCTTTCACTGGTAACTTTCTCTTCATTATTGGTTAATAACAGACCTCATCATTCCCCATTTAGTACAACCAACTTTAACAGGAAACAAATTTTATCTGTTTACACTTTTTGTATTAGACGCATGGTACTTTTGTTGTAATAATAAATAAATCATAAAATCATATCATGCTCAAAAGTCCCACCCCACCACCTTGAAATACTGACAGTAAACAGATTTCTCTCTTTCCTTTTCCAACTTCTTTTCATACAGTCTTAATCTGTACCCTATTATTTGGCACTAAAATGGGTGAAAATAATGCATGAATTTTTTTAAAAACCTGGTTAAATATATTACTTTACAATTAATAAAATAATATAATATGCAAATTATATTGTTAATACTAATCTAAATCAACTTGAACCTTTTCCACAACATTAAAACTATAACAATATATAACTAAAACAATTTTCTTTATTCTTTGTTACTACACAAAAATGAAATTCAGTATTTTAAGAGGATGGCTTACTTTGTATGCTTCCTTACTGATGAAGCTACTACGAATATAATTTGAATATCGATTTCTTGAAATTGACATGAGTCACCGTCCCCCCCCCCCATTTGCTGTGGCGATGGATCTATTTTTAGACATCGATCCAGTCTAACCATGCACAAAATAGACTTGCCAAACCCAGTTCCAGTGGCTCTAAAATACATTAATTTTGTAAGATATACATATATGTTTTATGTCACGACTTATCTGAACACATAATGAGATTGCAAAGAATATATGTTACACATATTTTGCTTTGAATCCAGGCCTTTTCCTTACCTGTTTCTTCCTTCGCTGCCTTCAGTAGTGACCCTAATGATCCTTTACGTCACATGTTGCAAACCAAGCAAGCAGTCGAGCTAGACCGCGAAATTTCAATACGCCTCGGGCAATAGGTAATAAATAAATTATTTAATAAATAAATAATAAAATGCTACTTATTATATAATAGTTTGAAATATATATATATATATATATATATATATATATATATATATATATATCGAGTAATAATAATAATAATAATAATAATAATCTAGTTTCTTCTTTTTCGTCTTCTTCTTTTATCATAATGATGACGCCTTTGTATGTCAAATGCGCGAATTCCTAAAGTTGTCATTGTAAAATCATATAATTTTATTTTGCTATGTCACGATACCATTATTGTTTTCAATTCTAAGCGTTTCTGATGGACTCTTTCAATTTTTCGAAAAACCGTAAATCTATCAACACAGAAAACGAAGTTCATATTATATTGGTTAAATATGTACAACTATTTTAGTGAACTGCTCTATTTAGGTTGCACGTAAATCCTAATTAATTATTCAGTCAGCCGGATACTGGTCAATATAAAAAGGCAGAAGAAAGAGCATGGTATATCTCGTATAAACTCGAGTTGGATCAAGGATGTGCCATTCCTCGTAAGTAGCTATTACTAGATGTGATTATATGTCATACATCTATTTTGAATATACAATCAACAGGTTATTATATTTGATCTACTCATAAAGATCAACATGAAAAGGCCGAATAAAATTTGCCTTGTAAATGCGGAATGCTGCTAAATTGCACAAATTCAAATATATATATATATATATATATATATATAGAGAGAGAGAGAGAGAGAGAGAGCAACAGCACAAACCAATCCATAAAACGTAGGTTTTAAACACTAATCTCCAAACGACATGTACGTTGTGGTTGCCTGCAGAAAAGAAAAATCGACAAGAGCATCTTGTCTGAGATACAGAACTGGAATTGCCAGTTTCTTAAAAAATTATTGTGTGTGTGTGTGTGTGTGTGTGTGTGTATA